>JARNME010000297.1:46895-152526 GCA_030179655.1 Scaptomyza flava | reverse complement strand
AAAAAGTCGTTTTTATCAATTTTCCAAATATCATAAAAAATACATTGGAAGAGATTTTTGAAAATGTTCTTCTTCAGACACTATTAGAATTGTTTGAAGTAACTTTTTGCATCAAATTTTTTGTTTAAGCCAGGGGAAAAAAGTTTAAAAAGTATACTTTTACAAGAATTGAAAATTTTCAATGGGTACTTAATGGTTTAAAAACAGTGTTTTATTATTCAAACGGAAATTTAATGACATTTCCATTGATTCCATAATTTGACCATGCACTCCATAAAACATTCCATAAAACGTGTATTATTAATTAATTGTGGTCTGGACTCGTATAAGTAACATAGTTAAGCTTCTCATTCTTAGTTCATAAGCTTCGCACTATTCGTATAATCGCTGTAATGTTAGTCAGTCTTTTTCGTTTGTAGTCGCTGGTTGCGCAAGCGCATTAAAATTTGGAATTGGAAATCTCAGTGCGTTTCTTTCGGCCACAGCTAGACCGCTAAATCGGAGTCGCGTTTTTCGATACAAAAAAGTACTTTCGTAAAAAAGCTTACGATTTTTCATGGCGCCCGAGCAGGGACTTCGGTTTTAGGATTTTGTTAAACTCGCCCAAAATATAAAAAAGAGGACATTTTCGTCGTTTCGGCACTTATTCATTTTCGGTGCGAGCGTAGCTAGCTGTTGGAGCCATCGGACATTGGAACCATTTCGCCACTTGGAGGCCTAAAGGAAAGTGTAAATATCATGCCGAATAGCCAAGTAATTTTTGAATAAATACATATGTATAAATGAATACAAATAAATACATAAAATTAAACTGAATTACCTTAACGAAACAAATAGGTGTGAAATTTATATTGAGCTTCTTCCACGGTAATTGTAAAAAGGCAAAACTGCAAGAACAGTTATCAAAACCGACAAGGTGCCGCTAAGTTTTAATTCCCTTATGTTGAGTGAAAATTGCCAAATTGCAAAACAGTTATCAAATGCGACAAGGTGCCGCTAAGTTGAACTCCCATTTGTTAAGTTCATACTCATCAGCTGCTCTCATGAGTGGAGTGTAATCACTTCAGCTGCTCTCACTCACTGCATTTAAAGTGATTTTACATCTGTGCAAACTTCAACTGCGCTCACTAACTGTATTTAAAGTGGCTTTACGACTGTGCAAACTTTTTAACTGAAGTTAAAGTTGTCTTAAAAACGTACAAAGGCATCATACAGTGTATTTAAACAGTGCATGCAGTATCAAGCCATCAGCAGTGTTGTGTTAATTCTAACACTGGAATCACGCTATTTTTGTTCAATCGCGAATTACTTCTTAATTATTATTGCTTGTTTGATCCATACATATGTTCGGCTGAACATTGGAAATTCGTGCGTTGCGTTTGTGTTGGCATTACTAGCACATATTATTTAATATTGCTGTTAAATCGGTTTTAGGAATCTACTAAGAAATAAATTTGCAAAAATGAGTATAGAAGATAAGGAACCAGTTGCAAAAGATGGAAGTTCAAAAATTAATACAATATATTGGTGGCAATGCAAAAACACGACAAGGTTATGGGTGATATATTACGTATGAGGACGGCATTTGAGGAAAAAACTATATCGTACGATAAGTTTCAACTGGAATAAAGAATGCAGCTACTTGAAAGCTAAAATAATGGATTTCCAGGCATATAATGATTTAAGAGCGTCTGTCGAGGATATCTGCATTATATCAAAGGCTTTATATCAATCCGCAATAAAAGCAAATGAGTCTCAGAAGGTCATTTACGGGGATAATAGTGGCCATCGTCATTCCTCACAGTTGCCAAAAATTAGTCTTCCAAAGGTTAGTGGAAAGCATGCCGAGTTTAACAGCTTTATAAGTCTTTTTGAGTGTTTGGTGCATAGTGAATCATTTTTAACAAACGTTTCAAAATTTAATCATTTGCTTTCTTGCTTGAGGGAAGATGCGTTGGGAACTGTCAAGGCGTTTCAAAAGGCTTAAGCTAGTTTAAAAAAAGTTTATGATAACAAATGCTTAATTTTTTCGACACACTCTTGCATTTACTTCACATTCCCCATCTATCAAAACTTTCGGCTTCAGGCATAAATCCTTTGATTGATGAATTACCGGCTCTTTATTTATCGATAAAGTCATTGGGAAGTGGAAAAGAAATAAATAATGCAATTTTAATTCAAATAGCAATGTCCAAAGTAGTTAGTACAACGAAATCTTTTGAAGAACAGGTCGACCATAATACTTTCCCGACGTGGTCAGAGTGTGCGGTTCAGTTAAACCGGCGATATCAGCATTAAGCTGCTGAAGAAGCAAATAAAAACAAACGGAGACATTGCAGTCCGACGCAACCAACTGCGGTATACTCGTTACCAGTATTTAAATCGGTAAAAAGAAGCCTGATTGCAGAGGGGTACGGATGCGGCAAGGGTGTACGCTGCCTTAAAGATTTTCCGATGCAGATGAGGATGCAACCAGCTATTTTCATTCCAAATCTTGTGACTCTAGCTCAAAGTTTGCAAAAGGTGGGGAAAGGGGGTATGGGGGAGGATTGGGTTGGAGTGGCATTCTAATTTTTACTTCAGATCTTTGTGGAATGTCAATTGCTATCTTCATTCCAATTTTTTTGATTCTAGCTCAAAGTTTGTAAAAGGTGGGGAAAGGGGAATGGGAGGGTTTGGCATTCAAATTTTTGCTGCAGATCTTTGTGGAATGTCAATTGCTATATTCATACCGAATTTGTTGACTCTAGCTCGAAGTTTGTAAAAGGTCCGCAAAGGGGGGCTGTGGGAAAGGGGGCTGGGGGCGGTAAGGGTGGGCGTGGCATCCAAATTTTTGATGCAGATCTTTGTGGCATGTCAATTGCTATCTTCATACCAAATTGGTAATTCTAGCTTAAAGTTTGTTAAATGTGGGGAAGGGGTGCGGAATGGGTGGGTGCAGTTTTTTGGGTATTGCTAGTAGGTATCTTCTCACCAAACTTGCTAATTCTAGCTTTAAGGATGAGCGAAATATGTGGATTTATCGGTTTTGAGCTATCGACTTTATCAATTTGCCAGCCCCCCAGTTATCGTAGAACCACAATCTTGACACTTTAATTTACTATCCCATAGATAAAAAGAATTGGAAAGTTTCAAGTCTCTAGCTTGAAGGGTGTAAATAGACTTGCAACCATACGGACGGACAGACGGACAGACAGACAGACGGACAGACGGACAGACACCATGACGGACATTGCTCAAAACCAATATACTCATTTACTTCGATAATGAGTATAACAAGGGCAAGCCTACCAAATCATCGAACACAGGTTATACAAAATCATCGTTTTCGTGTGTCAGGCTTTCATCGCTCTGTCTGTTATTCAACGTTCTGAGTTTACAAAACAGAACTGTCTGTGCATAAACTGTCTTGATCAAGGACACTCAGTTAAGAATTGCAAGACCACAAGATGTCGAGTATGCTCAAAATCTCATAACACACTTGTTCACAGATACGGGGAAGAGCACCAGCCAACGGCTTTCGGTTCTGTACCTTAAGTGCAGTCACCACCACGATCTGGAGTTTCTGACCCTCCGGTAGTTTACTCAAGCCATGTTACTAATAGCGATTAAGTAATTCTTGGTACTGCGTTAGTAAAGGTGCGTGATAGATTTGGACAGTTTCAACTAGCGCGTGCTCTTTTGGATTCCGGGTCCCAATAAATTTCTTTACAGAGGATTTAGCACAGCGTTTACGGTAGCATAGAAACGAGTCTTTTATCAATATTACCACTATTGGGAAAAATGACTCTGTAGTACGCCAAAAAGTTCACACTTCAATTCATTCTCGGGACAATTCTCATAGTTTCGCCACAGATTTTTGGGCTTTGAATCCAATATCTACATTTCAACCAAATCATGAGGTGAACTTTGCCCGTTAAGGTTGACTTACTGCTTGGCGCAGAAATCTTTTTTGACCTATTGAGTGTCGGCCAAATAAAAGTGAGTTCCCAGCATCCACTAATCCAAAAAATCGTGTTTGGATGGATTGTGTCGGGAAAGTACTCTTAAAGTCTATCAAATAGAGCTCAGGTGTGCAGAGTCACCGTGAAACCTACTGCTTCCTCGACTCTCTGGTGGAACGCTTTTGGGAACTGAAACAAGCTCCAGAGAGACCGAAGGCTGTACATAAAGCTGAACAAGTTGCCTGCGAACAGAAATTTAAAAAGACCGTTAAAATGCTATCGTCAGAACGTTGTGAGGTCAAGTTGCCTTTCAAGATAAATCCAACGGTATTAGGATTATCCTTCGAAATGGCCAAGCGCCGGTTTCTTGCGTAAGAGCGCAAAGTGGCAAGCGGTACAGAGTCAAAGAACATGTATCAAGAATTTATCAGAGAGTATCTCAGCCTTGGTCACATGTCCTTGCTTCTTACTCTTCCTGCAGGACACCACTACTACATTCCACATCAATGGGTCCTGAGACCTGATAGTATCACCACCAAATTACGAGTTTTTTTGACGCATTCAGTATAATGTCAACCTCGATTTCATTAAACGACACTTTAATGGTGGGTGCAACTATTCAGAGGGAGCTGTATTCGACCCTAGCAAGATTTAGATTGAATAAATATACCTTAACGGCTGATATGTCGAAGATGTATAGGCAAATTCATATTGCCGACGAGGATCGGAATTTTCAACAGATCTTGGGGAGTGAGAAATCAACTGATGTTCTCCAAACTTATCGTTTGAACACTGTCACTAATGGGACAGCCTCAGCTCCGTTTTTGGCCATCCGCTGCCTTTTTGAGCTGCCAAAGATTTATGCTGAGACGCATCCTTTAGCATCAAGGGTGATTTCAAGCGACTTCTACGTTGACAATATGCTAACTGGAGCCAACGCGTTAAATGAGCTGGAAATTGTTTTCAAAGAAGTGACAGAGGTGTTGAAATTTTGGGGCTTCGATCGAGCCAAATGGGCCTCGACTGCTGACCAATAAAGATCCCGACAAATCTCTTATATTTGATTCGACCACCACAATAAAAACACTTGGCATGCGATGGAATTCTCAGAATGACGTGTATCATTACAGCTAAGAAGACTCATTCACTACCTTACCACCAACAAAACGCAATATTCTGTCGGTGACATCTCGTTTGCTTGACCCTTTGGGTTTATTGGGTCCGTTGATCACCAGAGCAAAAATCTTGCTTTAGGAGCTGTGGTGCAAAAGTTGGATTGTTCCAATGAGTCTACATACTTGTTGGAACAGGTTCAAGCAGAACTTACTAAAGCTACATAAGATATCGATTCCTCGATACGTTTGCCTGTCAACGCAGACAACAGTCCAAATCCACGGCTTTGCAGACGCTTAAAGTGAGGCCTATGGCTGTTGCATAGATCTGCAAAACATCGATAGTGAGAACATCGATTTTTTCGTCACCGATGTTTTGAAAAATCGAGGTTTTCAATGTTTTTATTTAAAAAATTAAAAAAATCATGCTCTAATTGAATCCAACTGTTTTATGTCGGTTTATGTCCCAATTACTTCTTATTATTAAAATAACAGTAATAATTTCTTCGTTTTATCACCTTAAAACTAAATAAACACAAAAATTTAGTATATTAGTAGGGAAAATAATAAAATAAACACAAATAATAAAAATAAGTCTTTCAGTTTTCATAACTTCACAATTTTAAAGCTCTTTTTTGCTGTTTTTAAAGATAAAACTAATAACAGCTAGATCTTTCTAGATCTAGATACGAGATCTATGAGAGGTTATTGATCCACTGATTTTTTTTTTTTTTTTTGTAAAAGAGCCTTTGGTGTCAGTGCCGCACGTTTTTGAAAAATTATTTCTCCAGCCTTACTGAATGTTCGTTCTGACTCTGTCGAGCTAGCTGGAACGCATAAATATTTTATTGCACACTGCGCGAGCGTATCGAATTGGGTTCCATTAATTTGTAAGAGAGCTGAAAATAGTTATTTAAGTTTAAAAAAAATCTTATGTATATAAATTTACCTTCCAGTATATTAGGGGAACTATTTCGCGTGGTGCATTCCGCTGCTCAAAATATTGGCGCAACTCAATAATGGCATCGGATCGATTGCTTTTTGGTTTTTGCAGCACTTTTTTGTGATGAAAGAATACAAGTCATTGGCGTTCTCCTTGTTGGTTGGCGGACTCTCATTCGTTGATGAGATGTTTTTGGGCATATCTTTTATTTTCATTTCCAGTGCTTTTGCTGCTTGCTCTGCATTGCTTTGCTCGCGGAATCCCTCCTTTTTAAACGCGGAAATAGCATCGTCGCCAGTCGCGTTCCTGTGCGGCCTTCATACGGTGCTAGTCTTTTTTTAAGCAGGGATGTCAAAATTAGGCAAGTTTCGTCTTCATTTTTGGAAAAGCGGCGTCCATGTTAATTAGAAGACCCAGTGTCGCGACGCGTCGTTGGAATAATTAAATTAACTGTAGCCGTTTTTGCTGCCGACGTATTCAAAGTTGCAGTTTCAAATGGCTCTAAAATGCTGCATAAATCTTGAATTGCATCAAATTGGTCCTCACTTAAGGGTGACGGTGCCTTCGATGATTTAAGAATGACTGCGCAAATTGACTCTCTTACAAGGAGAACTTGTTTCAACATATGCAAGGCACTGTTCCAACGAGTTGGAACTTCTTGGATAAGGCTTAATGGCTTACCACCGCTTTGCACACTTCTTAGCTTTGCATATGCAACTGCGCTTGTTTTAAAGTAAGTTACAATGGTTTTTACGCAATGCATAACTTCTTTCACTCCGCTTACTGCCAGTGCCTCTTGAACTATTAAATTTATAGTGTGGGCAAAGCAACCCACATTTTTTTCTCCAAAATCTCACAGGCCTTCTTCATTGAAGCTGCGTTGTCTGTGACGATTGCCTCAAACTTTTTAAAAATACCATATTCATCGCATATTCCTCTTATTGTTTCGGCAATATTGTCCCTACAGTGATTTTCCTCATTTTTCAGAGGCTGTGTTGCAAGTACTGCAGTTTTTAGCTCATACTCCTCGATAAAATGGTAATCAGGTAATTTATATATGCACGTAAAGTCCAAGCATCTGTTGCTATTGCGCAATGTTGAATGCTGTTTAATTTGAATTTTAATTTTGAAAACGCCCCGTCGTGACGGGCGCCCGTAGAACAAGTCCAGTGGCAAAAATCAAAAATTGCATGTGCCTCTAAATTATATTGAATTAACCAACTTTATAGGAAATTTTCTCACGATTTCAGATCTGCAATCCTAAATAAAACCAGATTTTTGGTTCAGAAGATATAGTCTTGCAAAGTTGACTGATTTTTTGTGTTAGATAGAAATCGCGATTTTAATGTGATTTTGTCGGCTTTGAGATACAATATCTCAAAAACTAAGGTACGGATCATCATTATTTTGATTCTATTAATAGATCTTTTATTTAAAAAAAAAAAATTAAAAAATTGTAATGTTTGCTTTGCGGTTGGCCAGGTAAATCAATATTTATCTACAATCCATTTTTTCACTATTTTTTAACTTTGATGGAAATTAAAAAAATTACCCTTTTTACCTTTGCCATATTTTCAAAATAATTTTTTTGATTATTCCTTTATTTAATGCAAAAAGTTTCAGCTGCCCGAATTTGCCCCTGTGGTTTTTTAGAGGTTAAATAGTGAAAAAAGTCATAGGTAAAAAATGTGTTGCATGCATTTCTGGGCCATTTATAACACATAACCGTGAAAACCAATTCTTATCGTTATTGTTTCGTTCCTTATTGTTAAGATGCATGATTTTTGTTTTTCAATCAGTTATGCTTGCCTGAAACCTTTTGGTAAATTCTGGTCCCTAAACTCAGGTGCAATTACAGGATATACAAATAAACTACCTGATACGCACCATATATAGAAATTGCCCTGGTGTACAAGTAGGAACATCCCATACAGGTAGGCATCTTATTCGGACACGTGCGTAGTACCCTTATTGCACAAATTGACCTAAGCCCAAATATATAACAAATATTAGGTAAATTTTGCATGCATGAAAGCTAACTCTTTTCTTGAACCCTTGATCCAAACGGTATCTATCAGGTAGTAGATTAGACTATATTTAAAAAAAAAATCATAATCTCTGGATTAGTCTACGACTAAAAACTGGCGAGACAAGTACTGTATTGCTCTTCAAACATGTCATTGAACAACCGTAAATTATTTGACCTGTTTAGGAAGTAAGACACACCAACAAATTTCATGGAAGCTGCCTTTGAAGAACTTGATAGTTTATACGGCAATCAACAAAGAGAAGTGAAGATATAAAAAAAAAAATTGCCTTGACTTATGCCAAACTAAACTCAAGATGGATGCAAGCAAACAGAACGATTGAAAGATTCAACTCCAAACACCAGGACTGGCTTAATAATGATACCATCCTGGATACATTGACAGGACATGAACCCAGCACATCAACCGTCCGAGCAAGTGGAAGGCCAACTAAAAACATGGAAGAGTGCTCAAATATTACAAGAAAGAGGAAACTTGCTGATTCAACAAATGATTTATCTACGGAACATTTATCGGAAGCGCTGTCTATTAGATATACAAAGGATGCTGAAAAAGTAAGGTCACAAATTACAAAAGCAGTTGCTATTGCCAGCCCACCGCGACTACAAAGAATTAAGAAAAGCATTCCCACGCCCCCAAACACAAACCTTACACAGTATGGTCCCGAAGAAGCTTTGGCGTTGTTTATGGACTAAGAGCTTTCAAAAAAATATGAGATACTACGGGCATCTTTGAGGCAACATGGAGCTGACATTTTACCGGGATACATACATGTTTCGAAAGAAGAAGATTCACGACCACTGCATACGGAGCTAACTGAAGTCTCTGTAAAACCAACATGCAGGATCTAATGGACCATACAACAAAACGGCTGTTGGAGAGTCTTGCTGAAAATGTAGTTGAAGCTCTTCCTGAGAATCTGACATTGATCAGTAAATGGGACTGCGATGGATCATCTGGACAAAGCGTATATAAGCAAAGAATATCTTCCGATGACGCTACAATATCGAACGGGAACATGTTTATGGCATCTGTTGTTCCTTTACGGCTAAAATCTGATGTTTCTTTACTCTGGAAAAATGAACGGCCGTCATCTGTACATTATTGCCGACCAATAATGTCTCAGTTTGCACGGGAATCGCTGGAACTCATACGGATCACAGTAAGGGATATTAAAGACCAAATAAGCAAGATTAAGCCAACAAAGTTCGAAATCCGAGAAGGAAAATACATTGAATGTCATTACGAGTTCCACTTGACCATGGTTGACGGAAAAGTGGTCAACGAACTGACAAACACAAAGTCAACTTTGTCATGCCCAATTTGCAAAAAGACGCAAAAGAAGTTCGACGATTTAAATGATTCTACAAATGAAGAGAATTATGAATTTGGGATCTCACCATTGCACGCAAGAATAAGATGTATAGAGTTATTGTTAAAATTAGCGCATACGCTTCCTCAAGAGGAGGAACACTTTGATGAAAACACATCAAACAAGGATAAGGAAAAGTTCAGAAAGAAGCAAATACAGGATGCGTTTTTCAAACAAGTTTGACTAAAAAATAACTGCCCCAAGTACGGATACGGAAATTCAAACGATGGAAACACTTCAAGGAGTTTTTTGAAAATGATGAGGCATCCGTACCCCTTTGCAATCAGCCCTCTTATTACCGGTCTTAATACTGGTAACGAGTATACCGCAGTCGGTTGCGTTCGACTGCAACGTTTCGACATGTTTTTTTTTTTTTCTATCTTTAGGCTGAATTGAGGGCAATAAAAGAATGTGTTGAGCGTCATTTGCGAGCTCTGACTTCCTTCGTGGCAATGCTATCTAGCTAACGCCTTCCAGAATATAAACGTCTCGATCAACTCTGCGCTTTACGCTTACTGCGACGCAATGAGCGATCCGCTGTTTCACTCTCACACACGCTTATGGTCTACGCGTTTTTGACACTGCAGCAAAAGCCGATTCAGGGAAATTTTACAATGGTTGCGAAAGACTTTGCTTTAACTTTATTTAGTAAATGCATCTGCAATTTCTTTTGTTCGTATTATTTCTTTCAATACTTTTTGATTCACAAACACAGGTATATCACAATTTCGTGCAAGAATTTTTATCTCGCACTTCTCGTTTCGCTTTTCTTTTTCAAATTTGTTTGACTTAAATCTATTTAAATCCCACTTCTGACACGATATTTGTAGGATTTCCGAGAATTAAATGGATTAAGTTGTGCTGACTAAGAGGAAGAACTCTTCCCATCTGTTTTCTTATCGGCAACACAGCCAGTTTAATCGCAATAACTCAGAGCTGCATTATTCAGATTTAGCGTTCCAATGATAATAATAATAAATAATCGATTAACAGAAACATAACAATTCAGCCTGCGTCTTAATCTAACTCCCACATGTATGTATATGTATCTGCGTTTTTGAGTGTGTGTTTGAATGTTAGCTGTTGTTTTTCCATTGCAGGTGCTTTTAATTCGCTTTTCCGACTGCCAGCATTGAAATTCTGTAAAACTAAAATACAAATTGGATTGCTCTGTTTCTTTGGAAAGCGATATAGTGTTGGCGAACTGAAAATGTAAAATCAACATCGTGTTTCACATAGAAAGTCTGATCAAAATTTAAATGGAAAACAAAGTCAAGAAAGATCAACAAGAACAGCAGGGCGAAAATCAACAACTAGAACAACACAAGCTTCAAGGTAAATTATAAGTACTTTGCTGAGTAATTATCAAAAGTTGTCGTTTCAATGTGTCAGTGTTTGAGTGTGGGCATGGGCCTTATATGGCAACGCCTCCGTGTTGCATTGACAGTGCTTATTACCTTCTTGCCAACTGGCAGCCTGGGAGCAGCGGCTGTTGACTGTGCTGCTTGGTTCAGTCCAGTGAGTGCAGCAACATCAACAATAGCGCTGGCTTTGGCAAAGGCAAAAGTATCAACAACATCGCTTACAAAAAGATTGGCAGTAATGGCCGCAACTATAAAGCTGGTAGCTCGGTATTGGACCATCTGAATAGTTCGGGGCTACCAGACAATATGCTGGAAATGGAAATGGAAAGGGAAGGAGACAGTTGGCCATTAAAGCGCGTCGTCTCCGTAATAGTACCCGTATTTTTGGCATTATTGGCTTCGCTGGACTTCTGGGCAATGCTCTCGTCATATTGGGTAAGTCTTTTTCACCAGGTTCAGTAATTGCACTTTGACTTGTCCTCTTAAAGATAACACCAATAACAACATCAACATCAGTGAGACTCATGTGTGCAAAGGATGCGCATTTGTTTAAATAAAATAATTGTTTGAAGCAAGTGTGCGCATATTTTTGAGTAGAGAGAGTAAAGAGCTAAGTGAATTGCCGTGAACACCTACAAGCAGGTCAAGAACAAAGGTCAAGTACAACCACAGAGTGGCCGCATTATTATGGACAACAGCAGCAATAATAACAAGAGAGTCATATGAGTATGGAAGCCCCTTCAAATCCATAGGCGTCCAACCTTTACAAATTAATGCTCCCAGCGCATCCTATAGGCGCCATCCATTTCTGACACGCACTCAACCTTTTTTTTTGGTGCGTAAGTTTTTTTTCTTCGTTTGTTAAACACAGGTAGGCAAAAGTATGTAGACAAGAAAAATATACGATATTTTGTTTGTAACTTTTGTGCATTTAAAAAAAAATTTTTTTTGTTAATCTCGGTAAATTGGTATAGTATCATAGTTTTATTAAGTAATATGAACGAATAGATAACTTCATTGTCGATTTAAGAAAAATAATTTTTTTTTAAATTAAGAGTGGCAAAAGTATTTAGACAAATTATTTAAGTGTCATAAACTTAAAAAAAAATAAAAAAAAAACTTAATATCAACTAGGACATTAAACTAATTTAATAAAATTAATACCCTTCCTTTGAGTTGAAATGGTTGTGAGACGCCTTATTAAGTTAAAAAGGACGAAATTTTGATTGGTTCAATCAGGCTTCAGAGAAGGCCCAAAATTATGTGCAAATTTTATATCCTGCATTGACTTTTAAAACTTTTATAGATTTAATTTATATAACGTTTTAATGAACCAATTATAATTTCTTAAATTGTTTTAATTCGTTAATAAACTTATTAATTATATGAATGTTTTTCTTATAGTGTAAAGTAGTGATTTTGGCCGGGTATGAGACTCAGTCCGGCCAAGATTCAACGTTACAAGAAATATCTAAATTTGCTTAAACGTATTCGCGAATTGGAGGCAAGCTAGTCTGCCGCTTTACCGGTGTCGAGATTTCGCGACGGCTGGCGATCAGGGAAGTACGGGACAAACCGCAATACAAGTACCACCGATAGCACAGGTTATGTTCCCTCGCAAGTCAGGGCGCGCGGATGCCAAAGCTCCGTTACTGAAACGACTGAATGATTTGGGAAGCGTACGGGGCGAGCCACAGTACGCGTGCCGCCGCTCACTCAGGCTCTAACCGAACAATTTGAAACGCGCCTAGTATCGTACCGGCCGCACGTACATATACGTACGCGTGTATATTTAATGACCCTCAGGTCGGAATAAAGACACACGTGTTTTAAGGTTATGCTGCTTTATTTCACGAAGATTCACTTAGACTTTCCATCCTCTCTTATATCTACCTACAATTGTTCCCCGGGGTCCAGTGGGAATTCGTCCACACGGATTTACTCTTCCAAATGTCTTATGCTAACCTTGCCGGCCATTTGCCGCGTTTCACTACTTTCTACGTTTTCTCCCTTCACTTCCGTGGGACATCACCGCGTCTTTCATAATCCCGGCTACCAACTTCCTCTTGTGGGATACAACCGCACGCTTTTGATTCCCACCACGGACTAATTCGCCAGTCTCGCGCTCGGCCTGAGCGCGCTATTCCTCTTCTCGTGGATCACGACACCTTGATCGTGGGTCGCGAACGCGCGCCCGACCTTCGCTGTTCTTACGCTGATCTGGCCGCTCTTATACTTAGCTTACTCTTTACTTTTGCCCTTTACCATGTTATATCTATGTTCTATATATATGTTAAGTTCTAATACAATAATATGCTATGCTGTTTATTATGTTAAAGGTATACGTATATTCTACATGTAATGTATTGTATTGGAGGCTTGCGCTGGGCCTACCTCACAATAGGTATAAGGACATTACACTCGATACCGAAGGCAAAAAGTATTTTGGGTTTGTGGGATGTCCGTAATGGTGTCTGTCCGTCCGTGTGAACGCAACTTTTTTCGACACCCTTCAAGCGAGGGACTTGAAATTTTGCAAATATCTGTATCTATGGCTGGGACAGATAGAGAGTGTCAAGATTGGGGATGTACTCCTACTAGGAGGTGGCAAATCGATAAATTCGTTAGCTCAATATTGATAAATCTTCATATATCCCACACACTTACAGTTGGAGTTACAAAATTTGGTAAGAAGACAGCTGGTAACGATCCCAAATAGCTGCATAAAACATTAAACACTTTTTTAATTAATAAAATCATATAAAAAGTAAAATAAAAATTATAATCATAATAATACAAGCAATTCTTCCTGATGTTTATTGTTATCTAAAAAAAAAAAACAATTTTTTTTTTTCAATATTTATATAATAAAAATATATTAGAATTTTCTTGAAAAATGACTACTGAGTTTTTATACCCTTAACCCATTAAATGGGTAAATATGGGTATAATGGTTTTGTGCAAAAGTATGTAACAGGCAGAAGGAAGCATCTCCGACCCCATAAAGTATATATATTCTTGATCAGCATCAACAGGCAAGACGATATAGCCATGTCCGTCTGTCCGTCTGTATGAACGCGTGGATCTCAGAGACTACAAGAGCTAGAGACTTCAGATTTTGGATATAAGTTCTCCTATATCATAAGCAGAACTAGTTTGCTTCAAATTATCGATAAATATTCTGGTTTCCGATATACACATGGAATCGATAACAAAAAGTATCGAATTTGGAAAATCGAAAAATGAGGGTTGAAGAAATGGGTAATGATAGATTTGTTCTGAGAGTTTCGTTCAAATCGGTTGAGAAACACCGTAGATATCGAGTTTAATCGATTGAAGCTAAGTCCTTATACCAAAGTAATTATAAACTTAATTTATTTATTGCAACTAGGCTCAGGGTATATTCTAGTCGGGCTCTCCCGACTAGAGTCTTCTTACTTGTTAATTCTAATATTGGAGCATTCAGGTAAAAGCTTAGTTCATCTTTTAATGAATCATTGTCTTTCCTTCTTCGTTTATGAGCTACATTTTTATACAGTGCCCAAAAATCAAATTCAACTTCAGCCGTATAAAAAGCTTCACTACTACTCCCCAAGCTGTCTTCTGTAGGAATTTCTTCCATTCCTTTCGTAGGTGTCTCATAATTTTTTTTAAATCTGGGGTCCAGTAATGTTGAAGCTGCAACCATAAATGAATGCTCGATTTCCCGAAAGTGACGGTTGAATTGGCTAAAATTAGTTCCTTCAATTTATTAGCTGCTGGTCACACACAATGTGTATTTGTAGCTGCCAACAATGAGTAAGTGGGAATATATGACTTAATGTGGCATATTTATCCCCACTTATTTTTGAAGTCATGGCCTCTGTGGGCCTCAACAATTGCACTATTTCTACAACTTCCTCTTTGTTTTTTGTTGTATTCATGGGTGGTGGGTCGTAATAGTTCAATTGAATTTAACTAATGTAGGATATTAATTTAATAAATCGGTCCAGCATGTAATATGTGGAATTCCACCTAGTTTTTACGTCCATAATAAGTTTTTGCATTTTTCCTTCAGGAATACCTTCACGAGGTTGCAATTTTCGCAGAAATTCATGTAATGTAACACTTTGGCTGGTTTTGGCTGATTCTACGGTGCCTGATGTTGTTTGATGTTTGAATTCGTCAACCTTCTCAGACGGTTTATATAAGGGAGAAGCCCTAGTGACGGTCATAGCCCCTAAATAGGTCAACCGGAATATTTTGGCGAGTTTTGATGCTAGCGGGGTCTAATCACTGTGATTGATAGCTCTTAGTGCCGGCTTGCTTTTTATGTAGTCTACTGGTGTTTATACTAAGTTTTGGATGCACCAGAGACTAAAATTAAAATACCGATATTTCGACGTAAGCTTTGTAACTTTTCAACGCGTTGGAATTGTATTATTTCAAGTTTCAGCAAAGGGAAATAAATAATTTTCTTAATTTGTTTTTCTTGCCCTTTCATAATCTGTAATCCAAAATTTTTTCTGTTCAATATTTTGGGTTTAACATTAATAAATGTAAAATTATGTTTCTGCGTGTTCTGGTCACATACGATGTGATACACTTTAACACTTATCGATATTTGTATCGACTATCGTATCACTTTGCGTCTCTCGCGTTGCTCTTAATCAGAAAATCATAATTTCAAAATATCTGGAAATTCTTCAAAATTTGTTCAGTGAACCAAAATTCACATTTGATAAGTAGAAAAGCCGCAAAAGCCGAATTTCAAAATTGTGTCAAATTCACACAAGGAACAGATTCGTGTTGACTTAAGAAGAATAGAAAAATTTTATTATTATTTAGTTAAAACAATGTTAAATGAATTTGTTATGATTTGCAAGAAGAGTAAGAAAAAGTTTTATTAAGAAAAATGAAGAAAAATTAATAAAATGAATTTATTATGAGTTGGCATAAAACTTGACTTAATTTTTTGTAGATTTGTTTAAAAGTTTGCGCCCTTTTTAATAGCAACATGACACAATTAAGACAGATAACGCATTGCGCAGATGACGTCACATATGATGCATATTACCAAGGCAAATAATCAACACATGCATTGTGACGTCATCTGCGCACAACATAAACAAGTTTCTGGGCAATCTAAAAATTTATTGTTCTTGTGTGTGTGATGTTGAGCGTGCGATGCATAAATCGATACTTTAGCGATACATCGCTGCATCGCTGGCGATACTGTTTTTTACGAGTAATAAATTTTAATAAATTATTAAATTCGGTTGTTTTTGAGTGTTTAATTGCATAAAATACATAGCATAAATAAAAACAATGATTTGGCATTTTATTTCATTTTATTGGCTCTATTTTGACAAGATTAAGGGGAGTGACTACTACAGGGGCACTTTATCGAAAATCGTGATTTTGACTTTTTTCATTAAATCCTATATATCTTTCAAAAAACGAATGAAATGTGTATAATGCCTTACACTGATCGATGGGCAATTGAACTAGCTTTCCTACGATACCAACAGATAAGCTTTACGTTGATTTCTGACAATTTAATATCCCAAAAACCTTAGGGGTGTTCACTATTAGGGCTTCTCCCTTACTGTTAGCACAGTATTTTTTATATCGTTTGTAAAAGAGAATGAAATTGTTAAATGAAGTAACAGACTTTCCAATGTCGTCAGTTAAACGTAAACATGAGTGAAGTCACGTTCTTCATTTATTTACATAGTTACTTTTCTATTGATAAGCTTAACAATTTTGCCCACTTTTCATACAAAAAAGTCGTTTTTATCAATTTTCCAAATATCATAAAAAATACATTGGAAGAGATTTTTGAAAATGTTCTTCTTCAGACACTATTAGAATTGTTTGAAGTAACTTTTTGCATCAAATTTTTTGTTTAAGCTAGGGGAAAAAAGTTTAAAAAGTATACTTTTACAAGAATTGAAAATTTTCAATGGGTACTTAATGGGTTAAGAACAGTGTTTTATTATTCAAACGGAAATTTAATGACATTTCCATTGATTCCATACTTTGACCATACATTCCATAAAACATTCCATAAAACGTGTATTATTAATTAATTGTGGTCTGGGCTCGTATAAGTAACATAGTTAAGCTTCTCATTCTTAGTTCATAAGCTTCGCACTATTCGTATAATCGCTGTAATGTTAGTCAGTCTTTTTCGTTTGTAGTCGCTGGTTGCGCAAGCGCATTAAAATTTGGAATAGGAAATCTCAGTGCGTTTCTCTCTTTTGCTCCCCCGCAGCCGATCTGGCCACTCGGCTTTTCTGTCATTTAACATTATCCTTATTATAATAACTATACTCTTGTACCTAGGCTTACTACTGCTTAACGTTATGCTTATTATCATAATTATATGTTAAAATATTGAAATCTGCTGCTGTGGGGGAGGCCCGCGTTTGGCCTTCCTCGCACCCGCCTCTTTCTTCGGAAGCGTGATGACCACACCTCCGGCTCTTTGCGTAGTCACGCTTCAATGGTCTCCTGATGACCACCTCTCATGCGTCGACTCGTACGACACGCTCCGTTACTCTGGTCATGGGGATTCCTTCTCCGTCCTCGGGGTATCTCTTCCTTTGGTTGTTTCCTCGGCTGCCTGGTGCGTCGCTGGTGAGGCTCGCCCTTTGAGGAACGGTGGTGTTCGCAAACGGGATGCCACTCTCCCTTTCCTGGTACCTGGAGAGGTCCCGACGGGTGTTCAGAGATCGCTGCTCCAGGCGAGGGTCCGAGCCTGGTAGAACCGCTTTCCTCTAAAGCCTCTACTCTGCATAAGGGGACCTACTCTAGCGTCCCTGGTTCTTGGTCCAGAGGCTGTACCAATACTTCTGTAGCCACATCAACCGATTGCGTGCTTGCCCCTGTGTCCTTGTGCGAGATATCTGTACCTCTGGGTCCATTTCGTTAAACGCCTTGGCTTTACCCACATTATTCTGTTATCCGATCCTATGACCTTATCTTTGTTGAGGGTTGGCTGTTTGGCTCTGGTTCGAATGGGTGGGCTTATCCTCGCCAAAAACCCCCAGTCCGACCTAGCAATAGCTCCTTGGCGCCCTCGCCCTGGTTTTTGCACGGCTCTCGCGGTGCTATCCAGCTGAGTTGTCCCCAGGACATCCACCTGTTGCTCCCGCTCCGTGGTGACCCTGCCGACCTCCGTGGTCGAAACTTCGAAACGGATCTTTGCGTTAGCCATTGGCATATTGACTCCCGTTACCACCTTTCCCAAAAATTTTCCACTTAAAAAACTCCTGGCCCCCGTGTCACATGTTTGTCACCTGCGCTACCCGGTCTCCGGTCTCTACAACGGTGATTACCATTCATAGCACTTGGTTGATATCCCAACTTCGGGACCGACTCACGCCGCTGCTCATATCCCGTATGCCCTCTTACTGCTCACTACTTGCTTGATGCTTCACCACTTGACCACTTGTTTGAAATCAAAGATTTAGGCATTATTCTTGATCCTAAATTAAAGTTTGACGCTCATATTTCGTATATGGTCAATAAGGCCATTAATGTCCTTGGCTTCATCAAGCGGTAGTCGAAAGAGTTAAATGATCCCTACACCACTAAAACGCTTTATACATCCCTAGTAAATCCCATCCTGGAGTATGGATCTTGTGTGTGGTCCCCACAATACTCGATTCACCAGGATAGAATTGAATCTGTGCGAAAAAAATTTATTTTATTTGCCCTTAGAAGTTTTAACTGGGTTCCTGGAGTTGACTTACCCCCGTATTCATAAATAATTAATAAATCTTCCCTCCCTGTTAAACCGTAGAACTATGCATGGAGTATTATTTATTACTAACCTACTTAATGGTGAAATCGACTCATCAGTTCTTTTGAGTCGAATCAAATTTAATGTCCCAATTAGATCTTCACTTAACTTTTATTTTTTATTCCGTTGTTTCCTTAGAAGTAGTAAAAAGATCGATCCTTTTTGCTTTACCTAATCGTAACCACTAAGTACTAATATAACGCTGGTCTGATTGGGTTTTTCTGGGTTTTTCCCAATCCTAGCAACAAATGTTGGACTACTCAATTTTTTATTGAATTTCCCAGAGCTTTAACGTTAATTTTTAATAATATTTTCAGATTTATATATTGTTCTATATTTTACTTAATTTAATTATTTTAATTTGTTTTTAATTTAACGGCTTTTGAGCTGCCGGGCTCCGAAACGGATTAATCTGCGCGGCGGATGCGTCTATGCCTCCAAGCCTGTTTGAGTTTCTGACGCTCATCGCCTGGCTGTAACCTGCTTCCCCGCAGCCTTGACTTCAAACAATCTCAAATTCCGCGGCCAACTTTGGGCTAAGGTTGCGAAATCGTAAGCCCTATTTAATTCCTGGTCGGGTCTATACGCGGCACGACGCTTGAGTCTCTTCGGACTGATCAGATACTTTATACCCCACGCGGACACGTTGTCAGCGGACCCTGATTTCATCCTCCAATCTGTCTCTAATCTTTGGGGGTACGAAAAATTCGAAAAAATCCTTTTTTGAAGGTGCCCGACGTCTCGTCCCTAAGGCCACTCGCAGTGAACCAATACCCAGCCATGTCGGTCAACGCCATACACAATACCCTAGATATACGGTCAAGGCTAATACCATATAATATGGCACGCTCCTCGACTGCCTTCACGAACTCGATCGAGTCGGAGTACCCATTAAACTTGATACCCCAACTACAGACCTGCTCTGGGAGGACCATATAGTGTCTGCAACATTTATTAGTTTATAGATTATAAAACATCGAAAATGAAATAATGAGATGCGGCTTTTCTGGTAATTGCGAATATAATTATTGTGGTGGCTTCAAGTATAAAATGACGATTAAAGTAGCTTAGCCTTATACAATTACGTGAGTCTTAGGCGGCCACACGCAACACCAATTCCCCGTCGGCAGATTGCCGACATGCCTGCAAACTAACAGTAAGAGCGACTTCATGTTTTCTCTTAAACTAACTTAAGCTATGTTAACAAACTAGCAATAAAATTATTCAGCTCCAACAGTGTCTATGACCACCGTCTTCCATGTATCCCGTATCCATACCATGTCGGTTGCCGTAGTCCTCGTCGCTAGGGTTGTTCATTGCCGGTTCGGTTTATTTTGTATTATTATGATATTGTATTTGCATAATTTTATAACACAATACATTTTTTTTTTTTCCAATATGTGGAACACTCAGCGAACAGCCGCCAGGACTACCACTCTTTGCCCGATTAGCGCGTTGCTTGAGGTGATATCGATGCTTATCGCGTAGACCCGCCCATGCCTTCTTGCAATCACTTACTGCAATGTAAATACACAAGTATATATATGTTATAAATTATATTGTTGGCTAATTTGTTCAATTGCTTACCATCTTTTCCCAACTTGGCGCCAATTTTCTCCCACGCGCATTTAACGATTACATTATTAAAATGCAACTTGCTTGTAATGTCCCACAAGACTGGCCGACGTTCCATTGCCTTTATTAGAGCTATTTGCTCCGATTCGCTTTTAAAATTTTCTAACTTACTTCTGTTTGCCGACATCTTGCTTCACTTTTAAGGCCCGTAAACAATTGCTGAACATTGATTCCATCATTAACAACAGCACATCTCTTATTTAACATTTTCATTGTTCAATACTAAGCTACTGCTTGTGACTAACAGAGCTGCATACCAGTGTTTCGTAATACGGTAATGGCGCTGTGCGAGACTGTTTTTTTTTTTTTTATATGAAGTTTTTACTGTACGGGCGATGTACAAGCATCTGCGTAGAGGCCTTTAGAATAAATATCAACCAAAAATTGACTGTAAAGGGAACGACAATAAATTAAATGATTTATCTCAGATTGAAGAATCATAATTTTAAAGCTGTAAAAGCTTAACGCAGATATAATTTTTTTGTTCCTCCTTTTTATATTCGTAACTGAGTAAAGAGTATATTGGCTTTGTGCAATGTCCGTTATGGTGTCTGTCCGTCTGCCCGTCTGTATGAACGCAACTTTTTTCCACACCCTTCAAGCTAGAGACTTGAAACTTTCCAATTCTCTTGATCTATGGGATAGTAAATTAAAGTGTCTAGATTGGGGTTCGACGATAACTCGGTGGCTGGCAAATCGATAAATTCGAGAATTCAAAACCGATAAATCCATATATTTCGAACATCCCTACAGCTAGAACTACCAAATTTGGTAAGCAGACAGCTCCTAGCAACCCCCAAAAAAACGGCATAAAAAAACCCACATCTCCCACAGTTTTTGAGCTAGAGCCACCAACATTGGTGTTAACGTAGGTGTTGGTGACCGCCGAAAAACAGCATCAAAACTTTGGATGCTACGCCCACCAATACTGCCCTAACCGCCCCCATCCGCACAAACGCACAGTGGCGCCATTTGAGTTTTTCCGTTGCAAAAGTTATAACTTTTGAACCAAATGAGATAATCGATCAACTTATATAACATCTGATAGATAATTAATCACCCTATAAAATGAGCTTTTGAAATGAATTCTACGATTTTTGGGTGCCTATTTATGGGTATGCAAAGTTAAAATTTGTGAAAAAACTAATTTTACGGGAAGGAAAAATAATATATTTGAAATTTTTTCGATTTTTATTGTTTCATTTTAATGGTTTTTATAATTTAAAATTAATATTATAATAATTAAAAATAATTTGATTTCTTTAATTTTTTTTTTTTAATTTTTTGTAACATATTCATCACAATCCGTAAAAGATGGTATATCTAAAAGAGAAATCATCTATGCATTATACGTATTTTCAAATTCTTTTCGTGACTTAACATGCCTCAGTGATGAAATTAGTGGATCTGAAGATGCTGCTAACATGTTGAAGATGTCCTCATTTTGTCTCACCCTTGATGCTTTGAAAGTGTTAAGCAATCTGTATTTTTTATAAAATTTATTTAATGATTCCTGTGCTTCTTCAGAGACCTCTCCAACTTGCAAAGACAGAAGCCATAAACATGTTCCCGTTCGATATTGTAGCGTCATCGGAAGATATTCTTTGCTTATATACGCTTTGTCCAGGTGATCCATCGCAGCCCCATTTACTGATCAATGTCAGATTTTCAAGAAGAGCTTCAACCACATTTTCAGCAAGACTCTCCAACAGCCGTTTTGTTGTATGGTCCATTAGATCCTGCATGTTGGTTTTAAAGAGACTTCAGTTAGCTCCGTATGCAGTGGTCGTGAATCTAATTAAACCCTTAACCCATAAAATGGGTAATTCGCTTTGCATCGCAACGGACGTGTTTTTTTTTATGCGCTTCGCTTTTTTACTATTGTGCGTTTTATTTCTGCTATTAATTTCGCGTCTTTGTGTAAACTAATAGTTTTGTGACTTTGTGTTTTGCCGGTTTGCCTAAACCCAAAGTGGACAGTAAATTAACAATTTAATTTGCATTTGTTTTAAAGTGATTCCAAACACAACAACAAACTGCAGTCCAGCATACTGAAAAATTTGCTCAACTTGCTGCCGGCTGCTTTTGTTTGTTTTTGTGTTTTTACGCTCACTCTCTCTCTCTCTTTTTTTCAAGCGCTTCGCTCCCAGTGCATTAAACCGTTTCTTGATCGTTTACTCTAACGCGCTCTTTTGTGTTGGTGTTGGTCGCGGTCAAACTCTTCTCCGTTGCTTGTTGCTTTCGGTGGTCGCGCTCGCACCGTTTTTGTTTGTGAAGCTGTGAAGTAAGTTTTGTTTGTAGCTTTACTATTTGCACTTTAGGGTGGACCTGTATTTAATCATAACAATTTTCTGCAGCGATATTTTTTTATTTTATTTTTTATTTGTACTTTTCTTCCCTTTTAATACATTAAATAAAAATGTCTGTCTGCTGCTATGCGAATTGTCAAGTCCGCGCAAACTCAAATATGGGTTTTGTCTGCTGCTGGATGTGCACAAATGTTGCTCATGAGCAATGTGCCGGCATTACTGGCCGTGTCTCAGACCTCATGAAGGATACTAATTTAGAGTGGCCGTGTTGGTCATGTTTGGAGGAAAAAAAAGACATTGTAAGCTTTATAAATACTCAACTTGGCTTAGAGGGCATTTTCTGCCAGTTGAATAAACTATGTGAAAAGTTCTCATCGGTTCAAAGAAACCTTAACGAGAAAAATCTCGTAATGGATTCTCCAAAGCGTAAAAAGGCCAACGTTGGGCAGTTATCGGGCTCTGTGATGTCGGAAAATACTCCAAATGCTCCGATACCGCAGGGTAAAGTAAATAAAGTAAATAAAAATCTTCATGTCCCTCCAACTAAAATTATCGAGAACTTAGATGATATACCAATAACTCCCATGGATATTGTGTTATCTGATCCCGATCCTTCGGTTTCTTTGGTGGTTAGTAGTGTTGATGTTAATCAACAAAAAAACTCTATCAAACTTAAAGAGCCAAATATTCAGTTATCCGAGACTGAGTCTTCCAAACCAGCCTCAGTGGAGGATATAATTAAAAAATTTGTTGCTGTTCCACCTAAAAAACAAATATTTGTTTCAAGGCTTCCCCCTGATTTAACATCAGATGATGTCAAGGTCTATATCAAGGCCAAATCGAATGCCAATTTCACGGTGGAGAAATTCAAATTTGCTTATGATCGGAACATTTCGTCTTTTAAAATCAGTGTTCCGAATCAAGATTTTTGCACTATATGCTGCAAAGAATTTTGGCCAGAACACATAATTGTGAAAGAGTATACTGCAAGGAAAAAAAATCAGCCCCCGATTGTATCTACCCTTCCGGTGGTTGGTTCTAAGGTAACTCTCCCAATAACTGATAGTTCAAAAAACTAACATCCTCCTTCTTACTTGGCTATCAGAATGTAAGAGGTCTTTGTAGTAAACTCACTAGTTTATACCTTAATAGTCTTTCTTTCCCTTCCATGTCATTGCCTTTACTGAAACGTGGTTAAGGCAAGACATTCTCAATTCCGAAATTCTATGTAGTACATATTCTATTTACAGAAAGGACCGTACTCTTCGGCGTGGTGGTGGAGTGCTTATTACTGTGAATGTATCCTTTCCTTCTGAAACAGTCGTATTAGATAGTTCTTTTGATATAGAGTTTATTGCTGTAAAGCTAAACATTTGCGGTATAACATTTTTATCACTTGTTCGTATATACCTCCTTCTTCTGATCTCTCTATCTATGAGACACATCTATCTGCTATTCATTCTGTCTCTGCCTTGCTTTCTGATCGTGATTTCTTGTAGTTCTTGGTGATTTCAACATTGCTGAAGCTACTTGGATTTCTTGTCCTGACTCTGGTGCCCTGACTCCCACGGCCCCGAATGAATTTTTAATCGACCTACTTGGGATGTCATTGAGTCAAATTAATGCTATCCCAAATTCTCTCAATAAAGTGCTTGATCTGATTTTTGTTTTGGATTCATCATCTTCATCCGTTTCCCGTTCCCAGCCTATATCTTATCCCGAAGACTTATACCATCCTACGTTGGAGCTGTTGATTAATTTACCTTCCCGAACGCGTTGCAATTTCAGGATGCCTTTGAGTCGAGTTCGTCATTTTCGAAAAACTGATTTTGAGGGACTCGCTCTGCTTTTATCCCAAACTGACTGGTCTCCCCTCTACGAGTCTGACGACTTGGACGTGGCAATCAGTATTTTTTATAATACCTTATATTCTTTATTTGATTTATGTGTCCCGGTTGGTGAGCTAAACAGGTCTAACAAACCTGTGTGGTTTACCCGAGAGTTGACAATTCTCAAAAATCGAAAATCTAAACTCTACAAGAGATTTAGAAAAAGCGGCTCATCGGTAGCCTATTCTGCATACTTGATTGCTCGTGCCAGTTTTGATATCTTAAATAACCTATGTTATAAGAATTACCTGACTCGGTGTAGATTACAGTTTCAGCAGGATCCAAAGCGATTTTTGATTTTGTTAATGCGAAGCGTAGGTCATCGACACTCCCAACGGAGGTATTCTTTGAGGAAACGAAGGCCAATTCTGATCAGGAGATTGCAAATATATTTGCCCAATTTTTTCAAACGACTTATAGCTCATGTCAATCTCAAGTCGGTTTGCCTTACCCTTATCGGGTTAATGGCTCGAATCGCATCTTTGGACTGAAAATCACTGAAAACTCACTTTTAAATAATCTTCATGTTTTGAAACCTATATTTTCCCCAGGACCTGACGGAGTGCCAAGCTGTGTGCTTAGACACTGCGCTCATGGTCTTTTAAAGCCGTTGCTTAAAGTGTTTAACTTGTCCCTGGAGTTAGGCTCCTTTCCAAAATTTGGAAAGAGTCATTTATAATTCCTCTCCATAAAAAAGGAAACAAATCTAATGTTCAAAATTATAGGGGTATTTCCAAGTTGTCTGCTATTCCTAAGATTTTGAAAAATTAATAACCTCCCATCTTCAACACCTTTGTAAATCTATTATTTCACCGTGCCAGCACGGATTTATGAAACAAAGATCTACTACCACTAACTTGTTAGAATTTACTTCGTTTGTTATCAAGGGTTTTCAGGACAAATTGCAGACTGATGTTATTTAAACTGATTTTAGTAAGGCTTTCGACTCTGTAGATCATCATCTCCTAATACATAAACTTGAACTCTTGGGCTTTTCAAATATTCTAGTTCTTTGGATTAAAGACTACCTAACTCTTAGAACTCAGAGGGTTTTATTCAAAGGGTCCGTTTCCAAGACGGTTCAGGTCACTTCAGGCGTTCCTCAGGGTAGTCATCTTGGTCCTTTATTATTTATTTTGTTTATAAACGATCTTCCATCGGTTATAAAGTTCTCTCGGGTTTTGATGTACGCTGATGATGTAAAGTTATGCACGTCAGCTGCAACTCCCCTAGCTGCTCAACAGCTTCAAAGAGATTTAGACAACTTTCAAATGTGGTGTAAAGTAAATTTTTTAAATCTTAATTACAGTAAATGTAAAGTAATGTCATTTTTAGATGTTTGCCCTTTTTTAATATTTATTTTATTGACAACAAACCACTAGATAGAATTGAATGGGTTGACGATTTGGGCATCCTTATGGACCCAAAGCTTAAGTTTGACAAGCATATTTCTTCAATTTCCAATCGAGCATCTGGTGTCTTGGGGTTCATTAAGCGCTGGTCGAAGGAGTTTAACGATCCCTACTTAACAAAAACTCTGTATACTTCTCTTGTACGACCGATTCTGGAATATGGATCTTGTATATGGTTTCCGAAATACGAAATTCATCAGAATAAAATAGAATCGGTACAAAAACAATTTCTGCTCTTCGCACTTAGAGGTCTTAACTGGGACACTAACAATAATTTGCCGTCTTATCGTAGTAGACTTTTACTAATAGATCTTCCTTCTCTGAGTGATCGTAGAATAATGCTTTCATTTTCCTTTTTCACAAATTAATTAATGGTGAAATTGATTCTTCTGAATTAATTAACCAAATTAACTTTGCTGTTCCTATTAGAAATACTAGAAATTTTGTACCTATAGCTCTTCAAACTTGTAATTCTAATTATGCTCTTCATAACCCTTTTCGTATTCTGTGTTCTATTTATAACGATCTTTCCCACTTAATACACAGTGCCACTCCTACTTGCTCTTTTAAAAAGTTAGTTTTGTGTCATTTGTCTACATGTTCGCGATCATCGTAACCGCACGATAAGCGGAGCGCCCCTCGGTCGGATGGGCGGGAGGTGGGTCGCTTTGTGCGTGGGTCCGCGCGTTAACAAGCCGGTGCTTGGTATCGTTGGGCCACTTGACTGTACTGTTCGATAGTACATCTACGTCCAATATAAATATAATATATAATGGTTTTGTGCAAAAGTATGTAACAGGCAGAAGGAAGCATCTCCGACCATATAAAGTATATACATATATTCTTGATCAGCATCAACAGCCGAGACGATATAGCCATGTCCGTCTGTCCGTCTGTCTTACCGTCTGTCCGTCTGTATGAACGCGTGGATCTCAGAGACTACAAGAGCTAGAGACTTCTGATTTTGTATTTAAGTTCTCCTATACCATGAGCAGAACAATTTTGCTTCAAATTATCGATAACTATTCTGGTTTCCGATATACACATAATATCGATAACAATAAAATATCGAATTTGGATCTTAAAATTAGGGTTGAAGAAATGGATAATGATAGAACTTTTCTGAAAATTTCGTCCAAATCGGTTGAGAAACACCGGAGATATTGAACTTAATCGATGGAAGCTAAGCCAGTATACCAAAGTCTTATATAAATTAAATATATTTATTGCTACTGGGTTCAGGGTTTCTTCTAGTCGGGCTCTCCCGACTAGAGCCTTCTTACTTGTTTTTCTTTCGAAACATGTATGTATCCCGGTAAAATGTCAGCTCCATGTTGCCTCAAAGATGCCCGTAGTATCTCATATTTTTTTGAAAGCTCTTAGTCCATAAACAACGCCAAAGCTTCTTCGGGACCATACTGTGTAAGGTTTGTGTTTGGGGGCGTGGGAATGCTTTTCTTAATTCTTTGTAGTCGCGGTGGGCTGGCAATAGCAACTGCTTTTGTAATTTGTGACCTTACTTTTTCAGCATCCTTTGTATATCTAATAGACAGCACTTCCGATAAATGTTCCGTGGATAAATCATTTTTTGTTGAATCAGCAAGTTTCCTCTTTCTTGTAAAATTTGAGCACTCTTCCATGTTTTTAGTTGGCCTTTCACTTGCTCGGACGGTTGATGTGCTGGGTTCATGTCCTGTCAATGTATCCAGGATGGTATCATTATTAAGCCAGTCCTGGTGTTTGGAGTTGAATCTTTCAATCGTTCTGTTTGCTTGCATCCATCTTGAGTTTAGTTTGGCATAAGTCAAGGCAAGTTTTTTTTTTTATATTTTCACTTCCTTGTACATTGCCGTATAAACTATCAAGTTCTTCAAAGGCAGCTTCCATGAAATTTGTTGGTGTGTCTTACTTCCTAAACAGGTCAAATAATTTACGGTTGTTCAATGCCATGTTTGAAGAGCAATACAGTACTTGTCTCGCCAGTTTTTAGTCGTAGACTAATCCAGAGATTATGATTTTTTTTTTAAATATAGTCTAATCTACTACCTGATAGATACCGTTTGGATCAAGGGTTCAAGAAAAGAGTTAGCTTTCATGCATGCAAAATTTACCTAATATTTGTTATATATTTGGGCTTAGGTCAATTTGTGCAATAAGGGTACTACGCACGTGTCCGAATAAGATGCCTTCCTGTATGGGATGTTCCTACTTGTACACCAGGGCAATTTCTATATATGGTGCGTATCAGGTAGTTTATTTGTATATCCTGTAATTGCACCTGAGTTTAGGGACCAGAATTTACCAAAGGGTTTCAGGCAAGCATAACTGATTGAAAAACAAAAATCATGCATCTTAACAATAAGGAACGAAACAAAAACGATAAGAATTGGTTTTCACGGTTATGTGTTATAAATGGCCCAGAAATGCATGCAACACATTTTTTACCTATGACTTTTTTCACTATTTTACCTCTAAACAAGTAAGAAGGCTCTAGTCGGGAGAGCCCGACTAGAAGTTACCCTGAACCCAGTTGCAATAAATATATTTAATTTATATAAGACTTTGGTATACTGGCTTAGCTTCCATCGATTAAGTTCAATATCTCCGGTGTTTCTCAACCGATTTGGACGAAATTTTCAGAAAAGTTCTATCATTATCCATTACTTCAACCCTCATTTTTAGATTTTTCAAATTCGATATTTTATTGTTATCGATATTATGTGTATATCGGAAACCAGAATATTTATCGATAATTTGAAGCAAAATTGTTCTGCTCATGGTATAGGAGAACTTAAATACAAAATCAGAAGTCTCTAGCTCTTGTAGTCTCTGAGATCCACGCGTTCATACAGACGGACAGACGGACAGACAGACGGACAGACGGACATGGCTATATCGTCTCGGCTGTTAATGCTGATCAAGAATATATATACTTTATAGGGTCGGAGATGCTTCCTTCTGCCTGTTACATACTTTTGCACAAAACCATTATACCCTTATTTACCCATTTTATGGGTTAAGGGTATAAAAACCACAGGGGCAAATTCGGGCAGCTGAAACTTTTTGCATTAAATAAAGGAATAATCAAAAAAAATTATTTTGAAAATATGGCAAAGGTAAAAAAGGGTAATTTTTTTTAATTTTTCATCAAAGTTAAAAAATAGTGAAAAAATGGATTGTAGATAAATATTGATTTACCTGGCCAACCGCAAAGCAAACATTAAAATTTTTTTTTATTTTTTTTTTAAATAAAAAGATCTATCAATAGAACCAAAAATAATGACGATCCGTACCTTAGTTTTTTAGATATTGTATCTGAAAGACGACCTCATTACCTTAAAATTGTGATTTTTATGTAACACAAAAAATCCGACAACATTGAAGGGCTATATCTTCTAAACAAAAATAACCGGTTAAATTAAGGGTTGCAGATTTGAAATCGTTGGAAAATTTCCTATAAAGTAGGTTCATTCAATATTTTTTAGAGGCACATGCAATTTTTGATTTTTGCCACCTGATTTATACTACGGGCGCCGCTGTGCAACGCTTCGTCAAAAACGGGAATGCGTGTACAGTGCCACGCCCACCCTTACCGCCTACAGCCACCCTATCTCCACCTTTTACAAACTTTGAGCAAGAGTTACCAAATTTGGAACGAAGACAGCTGGTGGCATCTCCATCTGCACCGGAGAATCTTTAAGGCAGCGTACACCCCTGCCGCATCCGTACCCCTTTGCAATCAGGCCTCTTTTTGCCGGTTTTATAACTGGAAACGAGTATACCGCAGTCGGTTGCGTCCGACTGCAACGTTTCCACTTGATAAATTTTCTTTTTGTTGACCGGTTTCGGTAGCATTCGTCAAACTGTCCGATTTCTCATTTTCAATCGTTCTCGTGCCACTGTTCGATTGTAGTTTATTATTTTATTTATTTATTATTATTTATTATTATTATTTAAATATTCCTAGTGCTACAAGTTTTACACTTTTTAATTAATGCACTAGTCACCATCAGATTTTACATGAAACAGTTAAACTTAACTTAAGAAACTATAAAATTTAATTAAAACTTAAAATACTGGCTTTCTGGCGGCGTCACACTTACAAAAAATTTCTATACCGTACATTAAGACTGGTATAATTAATGCTTTTGCAACCGTCATTTTAATATTGATTGGCAAAAATGGTTGTGCCATTACAATTGGCGTAGGACACCGTATGTCTTTCCTACAGCTTTGTTTGTATGGTCTCTCCAGGAGAGAGTATTGTTAATTGTAATGCCAAAGTTATCTGCCTTATAAACATAGCTGATTTCTGCATTGTCAATTACAAGTTTGCTTAAACTGTCTGTGTTCAGAAACTTTTTATAGATAACTATACATTTAGAATTAAACGGATTTAGACATAAACCATTGTTACTTGCCCACTTGGACACACAGGACAGATCATAATTGCATAATCTAATACATTCATTTATTTGACTAAGAGGACGACTTACATACATTTGCACATCATCAGCATACATATGGACATCACACATAGATAGGACGCTAGGCAGATCATCAACATACATTGTAAACAAAAGCGGGCCTAGTACTGATCCCTGAGGAACACCACGTGAATTGACTAGAACATTAGATCTCGACTTATTTGCAATTACTGCTTGTTTTCCATTAGTCAAATAAGAGGACGTCAATTTACTTGCAGTAGAGGAAATATTATATAATTTTATTAACTTGGTAATGAGGATCTCATGGTTAACCGTGTCAAAAGCCTTACTAAAGTCAAGTAGCGTTAAAAAGGTTACTTCATTATTGTCCATTTTTGTTCTAATGTCCTCAACTATTTTAATAATTGCTGTCGTACAGCTTCTACCTTTTCTGAATCCTGACTGCTTATTATTTAAAAGTTTATGTGTTTCTAGAAAAGTTGTTATATGTTTCGCCATTATATTTTCGAATGTTTTGGAAAAATATGGCAGCATAGAGATTGGTCTATACTCATTATTCAACTTTGGTATTGGTACTATGTTTGCTTCTTTCCACTGATTTGGGAATGTCATAGAATAGAATAGAATAATTGTGGGTAACAATAATTTGATGAATTTTGGGTCGATTTAGTCAAGCCCGATCGCTTTGGATTTAATTCTCAACACTCACACAAGTAAATTCAAACATATTTACATTCATAGACGGGACAGAATTAATATATGGATTGCACGAGATAACAGGAATATATAAGTTTAAAAATTGCTGGTTTAAAGCGTTAACATCAAGGTCATTATTCATAAGAGATTTAGTTTTGCCTATCCCTAAGGTATTTAAAGTTTTCCAAGTCTGTCTTATGTTTATTGCACTTTTGAATTTATTACCGTAATAGTTTCTCTTGGCATTTGATATCAAAGTATTAACCCTACGTCGGGCTGCTTTAAAAATTATATTACAACTTTCCGTTTTATAGCGTTTCCACTTGTCGTAAGCCTCATTTCTCTTTTTAATTGCACTTCTTATTGGACTATTAAACCAAGTCGCGATAACCGGCTTTACAGTGCTAGTTTTAAATGGTAAAAATTTATTGTACAGATAACCAATATTTGAATTCAGTAAATTTAGTTGGGTGTCAACCAACGGGAGGGAATGTATAGTGTTCCAATCACAGAGACGACAATCTTCAATTAAACTAGTGTATTCAATGTTTTTAAAGTCTCTGTATTGGAAGGTCTGTATGCTGCTGTCAATTTGCATATCATACGTTAAAAATAAGAATCATGTTTTGAAAAAGCAGGTACTGAGACTTGGTCATATAGCAGAATTTTTTCTGGTTTTTTGACAAAAATTACATCTAATAAAGTGTTAGTGGTCTTCGAAAAATGCGTCGGAAAGATTATGTTTACAGGGTTCAGTCCTATTGATTCCATTTCATTTAGTAGATGTTGCTCTATTAATATGTTACTATTTAGGTCACCTGTTAGTATAATGTCCGTGTACGTCAGTGTTAGGCTAGTTAATAAATCAATCAGGTTAGAGTAATCAATATTCTTATGTGGTCTGTATATACATCCGACTAGCATTTTAATATCACAGTCAAAATTCATAAGCTCTAAAAATAAATATGCCACTTGGCTGTCAGATGGTTGCTTAAATATTATTTTGCATTTCAGTCTTTTAGTTACGAATATTTTTTAATTTTTTAATTTTTGACCACACAGCAAAAAAAAAAAATCCCTCTCGAATGATCTTTTGCTTCTGTTCTCTCTCGTGTTTTGATCACACAGCCAAAAATGCTACCCTCGCGCAAGTTCTTGCTCTAATGTTGAATATTTTTTTTTTATCAGACACCAAAAAAAATTAACCTCTTTCAAATGGTTTCCTCACAATATTCAGTTAATTTTTTACTTAATCACACACTGTTCCAATGTTCAAACCTTTTTTTTTTTGCACCAAAGAATAATTCGCTTGCAAAGTTTTTTTTTTTTTTCTTCGCGCACATAAAATAAAATCCAATAAAATCAACTGTTCTTGTCCCACTTTCAACTACTCTTGTCCAAATGTTCAGTTTTTCCCGCACTTCGGAAAAAAGTACTCCACTTCCCCATATTCTCTGGACACCAACTTTTGGCGCGCACTGTACCAAACATACCGACGCACTTGCTGGTTCGTTAGTTGATCGGCCCGTTTGCTTTGCCGTCACCTTTGTTGCGACACAATCGTTGCCAACCGCGAAGCAATCGAGCCTTCAAGTTCGTTGCGCCGCAAACGACCCGACTTGATATTTTGCCTGGCTAGATCCCGTTCTTCTAGTCGGCATGTCTATTTTACCGTCACTTTCGGTGTGCCGCGACAACTGTACAATTATAAAGTGTTGAAATGTTTATTGTGCTGTCCAGCTAGTTCCTTTTAGTTCTTCTAGTTTTAAGTTAATATTGAATGATTCCTTTTATATTTCACGTTTTATATTTCTTTCCAATGCGCACACAACCAGCCACTTATACAAAAGTTGAGAAAGAAGAACGATACAATACAGTGTGCCCGTACATAATTTATGGGATCTCTGTAATGTTATTTTTTCTGTTATCATAACATCCTAGTGAGGAGTGATGTTATATCCAACACGCCCCCTCAAAAATTACATTATAGTATTTTAAACTATTTACTTCAATTCAAGTGACTTGTGTGCATTCTGGGGAGTATAACAATATGATCCAGCATTTGCTGCTAGTATTGGGGAAACCCAGATAAAACCCAATCAGATCATTTAAACTTAACATATATGACTTCAATATTTTAGGCTAACTTCATTATATACTAGTTTCATAGAGGTTAAAGATAATTCTAATAAAAACAAATTAATAAGCTTCAGTTTTTAAATCTATAAGATATGTCGTTTATAAAATAGCTGCGAAGTATTCTCATCTTTGTTGTTTATTTCTTCAGTATTCCTGGTGAAGTCCCATCTTGTTTCTTAATTCGATGATTTTTCCAGCAGGTAATGGTTTTGTAAATATGCCTGCCAGCTGATTCTCTGTAGGAATATACTCAATGGATATAATATTATTCTCTATCTGCTCTGTAGCAAAATGATATTTAATATCGAAATATACAACCTTGGTTAACTTCAAATATTTTTATTTGCTTATCGAGTTTTAAGCTAACACTTTCTAAAAGAGACTTCAGCCATAATGCTTCTCTCACAGCTTCAAGCAAATCCATATATTCTGCCACTGAATTCTGCCTTTTTGTACTCCAACAAAAAGGATTTGAATTAAACATTTTGAAAATATAACCTGTTGTACTTTTTCTATCATTCTCGTTTCCTCCCAAATTTGAGTCAACATAACCAACAAATATATGTTCATAATCTAAATTCTTCTTAATATGTAATTACATATTAATACTGCCTTTAAGATACCTCAGTATTCTTTTTAATCCCTGCCATAATTCAATATTATTTTTATGGGTATATCTACTCAAGATGTTTACGGCAGTAGTAATATCAGGACGTGTACAAAGCATTATGTAAGTTAACACGCGCAAGCTTGAGTTAGCTGACAACGCTGTTGCGCCGGATGCCGTCGCGACAAAGTTGCAGCCGAAATATGAAACTCGCACGCGCAAGCAGCCTGATCACCCGTTGAAGACGCCGACTCAGCATTCAGCCGGCATTCCAGCCAGCAGCGGCGGCTTCATGGTTCGATGCAGTTTGCCTTAGAGTTTAGTTTAAGAATTGTTCTCCAACAGCTCAAACGAGCCAGTAAATAAAAACATGCTAAAGATATTTCCTTTTAAATAAATAAAACATACTTATAAAAAGGTATTCTTTTTAATTGGTGCCCAAATGGCCAAAAACCTACGACTAGTTAATAACTTTCGTATCATTTAAACGGGAAAATCCTTTCAAAAAACAGGAGTCCCAATATTAACAAAACAGTGAAGTGAATGTTATAACAACAACACATAAAAAATAAAGTAAGAAGGGTCTAGTCGGGAGAGCCCGACTAGAAGATACCCTGAACCCAGTTGCAATAAATATGTAAATTAAATTTATAATTGACTTTGGTATACTGACTTAACTTCAATCAATAAAATATCGATATCTCCGGTGTTTATTAACCGATTTTGACAAATTTTTCACAAAAGTTCAATCGTTACCCATTATTTCAACCATCATTTTTTCATTTTCCAAATTCGATATTTTATTGTTATCGATATTATGTGTATATCGGAAACCAGAATAGTTATCGATACTTTGAAGAAAACTTGTTCTGCTCATGGTATAGAAGAACTTAAATACAAAATCAGAAGTCTCTAGCTCTTGTAGTCTCTGAGATCCACGCGTTCATACAGACAGACAGAAAGACGGACAGACGGACATGGCTATATCGTCTCGGCTGTTGATGCTGATCAAGAATACATATACTTCATGGGGTCGGAGATGCTTCCTTCTGCCTGTTACATACTTTTGCACAAAACCATTATACCCTTATTTACCCATTTTATGGGTTAAGGGTATAAAAACACACGCAAAAACAATAAAAGTGAGTGTTACAACAAAAAAAACAAAACACAAAGAACCAACGAAAACACACAAAATAGAGTGAGTGTTACAACAGAAACAAAAACACAAAAAATCCAACAAACACAAAAACACACAAAATAAGTCTTACAACAATAACATAAACACAAAAAAACCAACAAACACAAAGAGAAAAACAATAAAGTGAGTGTTACAACAATAAGAGAAACACACAAGAACAAACACTGAACAATAAAGTGATCAACATAACAACAAATTAACATAGCAACAAAAAACACAAGAACTAACACTGAACAATAAAGTGATCAACAAATTAACATTGTCATAACAACAAAACGAAAAAAAAAAAACAAACTGAGCGTTCTAAACATCAAAAACAAACAAGTAAGAAGGCTCTAGTCGGGAGAGCCTGACTAGAAGATACCCTGAACCCAGTTGCAATAAATATATTTAATTTATATAAGACTTTGGTATACTGGCTTAGCTTCCATCGATTAAGTTCAATATCTCCGGTGTTTCTCAACCGATTTGGACGAAATTTTCAGAAAAGTTCTATCATTATCCATTACTTCAACCCTCATTTTTAGATTTTCCAAATTCGATATTTTATTGTTATCGATTCTATGTGTATATCGAAAACCAGAATAGTTATCGATAATTTGAAGCAAACTTGTTCTGCTCATGGTATAGGAGAACTTAAATACAAAATCAGAAGTCTCTAGCTCTTGTAGTCTCTGAGATCCACGCGTTCATACAGACGGACAGACGGACAGACGGACAGACCGACATGGCTATATCGTCTCGGCTGTTGATGCTGATCAAGAATATATATACTTTATAGGGTCGGAGATGCTTCCTTCTGCCTGTTACATACTTTTGCACAAAACCATTATACCCTTATTTACCCATTTTATGGGTTAAGGGTATAAAAACAGGGAGCGGCCGGCGAATATCAACAAACAACGAAAACGTCACAGCGCAGCGGCCACCACATCGTGCGATAAGAGGCATATTATATTTCAAAAATGTGAGTGAGATGTTCATTTTTCTTTTTGCAATCCAAATAAACGAATAATAAAAAATACAAAGCTGTCTCATATGAGTTTTCATTTCGTTTACAAAGTAATAAGCTTTAATAAAAATTGCCTGTTGCAATAAATATTGCGAGACCCTTATAACTGACACTAGAATAAATTCCGGAGTGGTCTGAAACTTTTTATGCTGCGCCCAAGTCAAACAAAAACGGACGACAGTAGTGGAGACGAACTTATATCTTCGTACTTAGAACAGCAGTCCTTACAAAAAACAAAAAAAATGAGTTCGGAACAAATTGCACAGATGGAGGCAAAGGTTCAGGCAGCCATTGACCAACAAGTGCGCTTATTCGAAGATAAGATAGCCTCTCTTACAGATCAGTTTAAGCAGTTAAATAATTCTGCCCCACAAATAGAAGATTTTCAAGAAATAAAACTCAAGCCAGAGGTAAAGTGCGACGAGTCACTGGAAATTATAAAGTCCATTCCCGAGTTCGACGGGAAACAAGAAAATTATCTTATATGGAGGCAAACTGCTTCTACAGCTTACAAATTGTTTGAGCCATACAATGGCAGCTCAAAACATTATCAGGCAGTAGCCATAATTCGAAACGAAGTAAGGGGACCAGCAGCTACCGTGCTGGCTTCATTCAACACAGTGTTGAACTTCAGGACCATTATTGCTAGATTAGATTTCACGTACGCGGATAAAACACCGATGCATGTAATTCAACAACAGTTAAGCACGCTTCGGCAGGGCGACTTGCCATTGCTAACGTATTTTGATGAGGTAGAGAAAAAACTCACCTTGTTACAAAATAAAAAGCTTATGACACACGAACCAGCTGCAGCAGCCGTATTAAAAGAAAAATTTAGAAACGATGCACTTCACACTTTCGTGTCAGGGTTGAAAAAATCTCTGAGATGGCCGTTTTTCCGGCACAACCCAGGGTCCTCCCATCAGCTTTGGCTCTAGCTCAAGAAGCTGAGTCAAGCAATGAGAGAGGCATTTTTGCAGCAAATTTTGCAAAACACCTCGAGGAAAAACCCCAAAAGCCAAATTATCAAAAGTCCCAGAACTGGCGTCAGAACGCCTAGCAAGAGAAGGAAAGCAATTCCCAAAACAAGAACCCGTACTTCCAGAAAAACCAGAAAGATCAAAACCAGCAAAAACCAAATAGCTCGAAAAACCGCTACAATAATCAAAAGTCCCAAGGGCGGGCGCCTGAGCCAATGAACGTGGATCCATCTTTGCGCTCTAGGCAACCCGCAAAGGGCTACAGAAACAACCAAGGGTATGGTGACCAGTCTACGAGGACTCAGCAAAACGTAAATCACTTACCACAGGAAGAAGGTACCGGTGACTACGAGTCACTGTCAAAGCATGAGGCAGCTGAAATTGAAGAAGATTTGTCCGGGGCCGAAAGCTGCAATTTTTTTAGCGGAAACTCCCTGCTTCCGTTCGTAAGGCGAGTGGTCGCAGGGCAAACTATCAAACTTTTGATAGACACAGGGGCCTCAAAGAATTATATAAAACCCCTTCCCGGACTGGCACATTGGATGCCAGTTGATAGCCCTTTTCAAGTAAAATCAATCCACGGGCACACCAAGATTGAGCAGAAATGTCTCATCCATCTTTTCGACGTTAAGTCGTACTTTTTCATGCTGGAGTCACTTAATGACTTCGACGGCATCATCGGCCTTGATCTGTTAATACAGATCAACGCTCGGATAGATTTAGCTAACAATGTCATAAAACATGACAACGGAAGAGAAAAAATCGAGTTCACTAAGTGCCAACAAGTGAACCACATTCGGATTAATGACACGGATGTCCCTCCCGCTGTCAGATCCACCTTAGATCGTATGATCAATAAAATGGTAAAAGCATTCGCGGACGTTAACGAGTGCCTTCCGTACAACATAAATACGGTTACCACAATACCAACGGATGACGAACCAGTTTACTCTAAACTGTATCCGTATCCAAAGGGTGTGTCGGACTTTGTCAATGCAGAAGTTAAACAACTTCTAGCGAACGGCATAATACGACCATCAAAGTCTCCATATAATAACCCAATATGGGTTGTCGACAAAAAAAGTATCGATGAAGCGGTACACAAGCACAAACGTCTAGTTATTGACTTTAGGAAACTAAATCAAAGAACAACAGATGGCAAATACCCTATACCATCAATCTCGACTATATTGTCGAACTTGGGTGAGGCTCAGTATTTTACTACGCTAGACCTCAAATCAGGGTAACACCAAATCGAATTAGCTGAAAGAGACAGAAGAAAGACAGCGTTCTCTGTCAACAACGGGAAGTATGAGTTTTGCAGACTTCCCTTCGGGCTAAAAAATGACCCAAGCATTTGTCAACGAGCCATCGATGATGTGCTCCGTGAACAAATCGGAAAGATATGTTATGTCTACGTTGATGACGTAATAATCTTTTCCAAGTCCAAGGAAGACCACATCAGAGTTATTGAATGGGTCTTGAAAAACCTTAGAGATGCAGGCATGCGAGTATCCCAAGAAAAATCAAAGTTTTTAAAAAAAAGCGTTGAATATTTGGGATTCACAGTATGCAGAGGCGGAATTCAGTCTTCACCCGATAAAGTGAAAGCGATTAAAGACTTTCCACAACCAAAAACTCTATTTGCTCTTAGGTCATTTTTGGGTGTAGCACTCTACTATAGCTGCTTTATAACAGGCTTTGCCAGCATTTAACAGATATTCTCAAAGGCGACAATGGCAAAATAAGTGCCAATTATTAAAAAAAAAAGTAATAATAATTGTCACCAGAGCAAAGCGAGGCCTTTGATAAGCTTAAGAACATCCTAGTCTCAGAAGACGTAATGTTGTCCTATCCGAATTACAAAAAGCCTTTCGACCTCACAACTGATGCGTCTGGCCACGGACTGGGTGCGGTACTGTCTCAAGACGGTCGACCCATAACAATGATCTCGCGAACTCTGCGGTGTAACGAGGTTAATTTTGCCACAAATGAGCGTGAACTTCTCGCCATTGTATGGGCACTCAAAAACCTCAGGAATTATTTGTATGGCGTTAGAAATCTTAACATCCATACAGACCATCAGCCATTAACCTTTTCGGTATCGGACAAGAATCCGAATGCCAAAATATAGCGTTGGAAAGCTTTTATTGATGAGCACAACGCAAATATAATTTATAAACCCGGAAAGGAGAATTTGGTGGCGGACGCGCTGTCTCGCCAAAATGTCAATGCGTTAGAGGATTGAGCAGATTCTGATGCTGCTACTATTAATAGTGAAGAATCCCTCACATACACCATTGAATCCACAGACAAACCGGTGAATTGTTTTAGGAACCAGATTATTCTGGAAGAGGGAACTATTCCCTAACAAAAGACGTTTATTTTGTTTAAAACAAATACTCGTCATATTATCAATTTTTCCGATCGCAACACATTACTGCAGACCATTAAAGAAACAGTAAACGCTGACGTAGCCAACGCAATCCACTGTGAGCTACCCATACTGGCCTTGATCCAGCACGGATTGGTGTAAGCATTTCCTTCTACCACTTTTAGATATTCCAAGAATTATATTACGGACGTTACAAACCCAACCGAACAAAGGGAAATTGCTACAGTTGAGCATAACCGCGCCCACAGAGCGGCGCAGGAAAATGCAAAACAAATACTTAGGGACTATTTTTTTCCGAAAATTGGTCGCCTAACGTCAGAAATAGCGGCGAATTGCAGAGTTTGTACCATGAGTAAACATGATCGGCAACCGAAAAAACAAGAGATAGGGAAAACCCCGATACCAACATATGCCGGAGAAATGTTGCATATAGATGTTTACTCCACAGATGGTTAATACTTTTTAACTTGCATCGACAAGATTTCCAAATTCGCAGTAGTACAGCCCATACGGTCCCGCGCAATTGTAGATATAAAAGCCCCACTTCTACAACTTTTAAATTTGTTTCCAAAAACAGAAACCATCTACTGCGACAATGAAAAATCCCTGAATTCAGAAACCATTAAATCAATGCTTAGCAAAAGCTTTGGCGTCGAGATTTCTAACGCCCCACCCTTGCATAGCTCCTCTAATGGGCAGGCTGAGCGGTTTCACGGTACCCTCGGAGACATAGCACGTTCTTATAAGTTGAAAACGCAGGTGGATGACACTGTTGAGAATATTCTCCTTGCAACCGTCAAATACAACAGGTCAATCTACTCAGTAACATATGAGAGGCCCATAGACGTAATTCACGCAACTTCCAAAAACAACACAGCGCAGATTAGGGAAAAGATTGCAAATGCTCAAAGAAAGACACTTGAACATATGAATAAGAATAGGGTCTACAAGTCGTATAAAGCAGGAGAAAAGGTCTGGGTAAAAAATAATAGGAGGTTAGGAAACAAGCTATCATCCTTATTTACAGAAGCAACAGTAGAGGCAGACCTAGGTACGACGGTTCTCATTAAAGGGAGGGTGGTCCATAAGGACAACATCAAATAAGCATTCTGCTCTAAAAAAGAAAATATTTTTTTTAAATAAAAAATAAGTAATTTTACTGCACAAATTTTTATATTCATTTTAGGTTAGAATACTTTTTCAGTTTAACAATGGCAGCCATGACTCTGACTGAAGCGACACTGAGACTTAACGACTATTCACACGCGGACTACATACCTATAGTTGACGGAGACTTAACGATTTGGGACGAGTACAGCTACATGGGACATACAACGAACTTGATATCATTCGAAACTTACATCGACGAGACACAAAAATTAATAGACAAGTTACCTAAGGACCACATGAGACAGCTACTGAGAACTGACATACAACACATAGCCACCCTTATAGCCTCCCTGACAGTTCACCACCGACAAGCACGCAGTATCAACATGATAGGTAGTGCCCTTAAGGCAATTGCAGGAACCCCAGATTTTGACGACTGGGAACAAATAAAATTTAAACAAGGTCAACTAGTAGAATCCGAAAACAGACAGATAGAGATCAATAACAAATTCCAGGCGAGACTTAATGGCGTTTCAAGAACACTCAATGAAATTTTAAAACCAGATGCAGAGGTCGAACATTTTTACGCAAAAATTTTGCCAAAAAATAGAATGATTATCACCAACCTGGAGGACTTAATCCTCACGGTTACACTCGCAAAAATAAATCTAATCAGCCCTCTCATATTAGACAGCATTGATATAAAAGAATTGCTAAATGAACAACTCACGAATACTAGCATAACTGACCTTTTAGAGGTTTCACATATTAAAGCTTTCCAAAACTCTGAACTAATGTATTTTCTAATAAAATATCCTAAACCATTGTTAAATTGTAAGAAAATAGACATTTTCCCTGTTCAACATAATAATATAGTATTAGATTTAGAAGAAGGAAATACGGTGGCCGATTGCGGAACAAAAACCTTCGCTGTGCGTGACTGCGCTACCACTGTGAGCACTACTTTCTGTAGAAGACTACAGAACACCTCGTGTGCCCAACAACTGGTGTCTGGAACCGTCGCACAATGTGCCACACGCCCCGGGCACCTGGAAGCTGTAACAATAATAGGCGAGGGCATCGTGGTAATAAACAACGCAACCATGAATTTAGTGGACAGCAATGGAAACAGCCAGATAGTGGCGGGAACTTTCCTCGCCACTTACGACGAACACGTCTTCTTGAATGGTACCCGTTACGTGAACCACCGAGGCATCCTGAAGAAGAAGCCTGCCGTATCTACGTTAGCCGTGGTCAACGTCACTCTCTTCAGAGAACACCTGAGCCTCCCATTCCTGCACGACCTTAGCCTAAAGAATCTGCAGCACATCGGGGATCTTAGTTGAAAGGTATCATCTAGGTCATTTGGCTGCTTGGCACTCATCGCCCTATTCCTACTCCTCGTGGGCGCCTGGAGATTATACCAGCGCAGAGCAAACAAGAAGAAACCCGAGGACGTGTTTCCATCTCGTAGGGGAGGAGTTAACACGCGCAAACTTGAGTTAGCTGACAACGCTGTTGCGCCGGATGCCGTCGCGACAAAGTTGCAGCCGAAATATGAAACTCGCACGCGCAAGCAGCCTGATCACCCGTTGAAGACGCCGACTCAGCATTCAGCCGGCATTCCAGCCAGCAGCGGCGGCTTCATGGTTCGATGCAGTTTGCCTTAGAGTTTAGTTTAAGAATTGTTCTCCAACAGCTCAAACGAGCCAGTAAATAAAAATATACTTATAAAGATATTTCATTTTAAATAAATAAAACATACTTATAAAAAGGTATTCTTTTTAATTTGTACATTAAACTACCAATTAAATTGCGACATGGAGCATCGTATATTTCGTCTGAATTTAACATATCATAATTTAATTTACTAGGGAGTGGAGTATTCATTGGCTTACATTCTTCCATGTTAAATTTACTTAGAATCTTTTCTATATAAGCAGATTGACTTAAAGATATCTGATCTTGACTTATTTCTATTTTCATTCCAATAAAATACCGTATTTCACCTAAATCAGTCATTCTAAATTTTGTCATAAGGTATTGTTTGAATCTATTTAGGATACCTATATCTGATGCCGCTATAACTAAATCGTCCACATATAACAATACCTATAAATTCGTTTTTATATTCTTAAATCTACATTCTTTCAATGGTTGTTCAAATACTTCAAACCAGCATCTAGCTGCTTGTTTGAGTCCATAAATCGCTTTATTTAATTTACATACATTTTCATTATTGCAAACAATTCCTTGAGGAGCTTTCATGTATATTTCCTCTTTCAGTGTACAATTTTGAAACGCAGTTTAACATCCATGTGATGTACTTTAAAGTTATACTGGTTTGCAATAGATAATATAAACCGGAAACTAGAAATTCTTGCAACTGGGGCGAACGTTTCATCATAATCTATTTGGTACTTTTGTGCAAAGCCCCGTGCAACCAATCTTGCCTTATATCTTACTAGATTTCCCATTTCCCCAAAACAGAGTGAATACCCATTTGCTATCTACAATATTTTTATTTTCTCAATGGAGACTATCGGCTATTATGTAATAATATACACTTATTTTTCCATGGAAGAGCCAATGATTGGTTTTGGAATTTCCATAAGAAAAACCCCCTATTTTCATGGCAGACCTATTGTAAGGAATTCAGAAGTTGATTTGATGATGCGAAAGACGATTTCGATCTGTGGAAATTAATTAGGAAACGACGTCAGAAGGATCAAGAATCTTTCGACGATTATCAATCCTCAACAGAAAGTTTGGTGAGTCAACTACCGCAGGAATTAAGTGAGAGGAAACTAGTTGATATTTTAAAACGCAATGCCAATAACGCGCTGCAATACGAACTATTGCACTTGAAGATAGACACACGAGCTGAATTACGAGAGGAAGTCAAAATTCACGAGAACTTCTGTAAAGAGATTAAAGCTTTTGCACCTCGATCTAATATTGCTCGCGGTCGAATCAGTAAGATCTTAGAAAAAAAAAACACATCAGAAGAAATTGTATCGGAGGTACAAAGTAACCGAACATTATGTTGGAATTGTGATAAAGTAGGTCACCGTTTTGACGAATGTTTGGGAGAGCGGAAAATCTTTTGTTATGGTAGTGGAGCTAAAAATATTTTTAAGCCAAACTGTAACAAATGCAATAATATAAACAACAAAGAAGGCTCTAGTCGGGAGAGCCCGACTAGAAGATACCCTGAACCCAGTTGCAATAAATAAATTTAATTTATGTAAGACTTAGGTATACTGACTTAGCTTCAATCGATTAAGTTCAATATCTCCGGTGTTTACAAACCGATTTGGACGAAATTTTCAGAAAAGTTCTATCATTACCCATTATTTCAACCCTCATTTTTAGATTTTCCAAATTCAATATTTTTTGTTATCGATTCTATGTGTATATCGGAAACCAGAATATTTATCGATAATTTGAAGCAAACTTGTTCTGCTCATGGTATAGGAAAACTTGAATACAAAATCTGAAGTCTCTAGCTCTTGTAGTCTCTGAGATCCACGCGTTCATACAGAAGGACAGACAGACAGACAAACAGACAGATGGACGGACAGACGGACATGGCTATATCGTCTCGGCTTTTGATGCTGATCAAGAATATATATACTTTATGGGGTCGGAGATGCTTCCTTCTGCCTGTTACATACTTTTGCACAAAACCATTATACCCATATTTACCCATTTTATGGGTTAAGGGTATAATTAATGCTATCCGCATTCGACTTTTTTAATACGATGAAAATATATGATGTTGTCTGTTCAATGACTTGATGTATACTTAATATGTTTCACAGATGTCATAGCAAACGATAAAAAAAAAAAATAAAGGCTCGTTCATAACAAATGTTCCCTATCGAGACATTTGTATCTTGACCCTCACTTCATGCCGGTATACCTAGTACATATAATACGTAAATCAGAATATTAAAAACTCACTAATCCAAAAAGTAACTTTCGATGTTATTATCCTTACTTTAAACAATATTAAACACGTGGAAGCGATGCAGTCGGACGCAACCGACTGCGGTATACTCGTTACCAGTTATAAAACCGGCAAAAAGAGGCCTGATTGCAAAGGGTTACGGATGCGGCAGGGGTGTACGCTGCCTTAAAGATTCTCCGATGGGGATTCCACCAGCTGTCTGCGTTCCAAATTTGGTGACTCTAGCTCAAAGTTTGTAAAAGGTGGGGAATGAGGGGCTGGGGGCGGTATGGGTGGGCGTGGCATCCACATTTTTGCAGCAGATCCATGTGTAATGTCAAATGCTATCTTCATACCAAATTTGGTGACTCTTGCTCGAAGTTTGTAAAAAGTGTGGTAAGGGGGGCTGGGCGGCAGTATAGGTGGGCGTGGTATCCAAATTTTTGCTGCAGATCCGTGTGGGATGTCAATTGCTATCTTCATACCAAATTTGGTGACTCTAGCTCAAAGTTTGTAAATGGTTTGGAAAGGGGGCTGGAGTGGATTTTCGTGGCTCCGGAACTTTGATGTAGATTTTGGGGGCCTTTGCCAGCTATCTCTTACCAAATTTGGTGGCTTTTGCTCCACAACTCTTGAAGATACACGCGTTCCCGTTTTTGACGAAGCGTTGTGGGGGATTGGTTGCAGTACTGGTGGGCGTAGCATCCAAAGTTTTGATGCTGTTTTTCGGTCAAACCAAAGATGGTGGTTATAGCTCAAAAACTGTGGAAGATATGGGCTTTTTATGCAGTTTTTTGGGGTTTCTAGCAGCTGTCTGCTTACCAAATTTGGTAGTTCTAGCTGTAGGGATGTGCGAAATATATAGATTTGTCGATTCTGAGCTATCGAATTTATCGATTTGCCAGCCCCCAGTTATCGTAAAAGCCCCATCTTTACACTCTAATTTACTATCCCATAATGTTGGAAAGAGCATTACTGTTATTCCTCTAAGCAACAGACACCGAGCTCTTACATACAACGCTTGCACTTAAGAGCTAGGTATGGGTGGTGCAAGTTAGGTAATGCCATTCCCTTAACCATAGCCTCTAAGCTATGGTTAGCTTAGGTTATTGAGTGTGTAAGAGATAGGTATAAAGATAGATGCATTTATGTTTGACATGCAGAGCGCGCGCATAAGCAAGAGAGTGAGCGTAAATGGGCAACAACATAGACGCATGATTGCATTCAAATTATTTTATATCTAGCAGCAGTCATTGGAGCGACGCGCGCGCTGATCTAGCTTTAAGCCGCTCTTTGTGTTGCAGACATCCGTATATTCGCTCAGGTGTGCAAGCTGTTTGCAGTGAGTACCATTTACAGTTATATTTCTTCTTATTTGTTCTTCTCTCTGTTATCTTACTGTGGCAACAAAGTATTAGAAAATTATGTTCTGCAAGCAATCGATGCGTAAAATATTACATTATTTTTATTCCCTGAGCCCATGAAATGGGTAAAACAAATATGTATATATATCCTTGATCAGCATCAACAGCCGAGTCGATTTAGCCATATCCGTCTGTCCTTTTGTCCGTCTGTCCGTCCGTATGTATAAACAAGTCGATCTCAAAAACTTTAAGATTTAGAAATTTTAAATTTGGAACAAGCCATAGGCAGATCAAGTATATTTCAAAATAGCGATAACTATTCTGGTTTCCGATATACATATAGAATCGATAACAAAAAAGTCTCGAATTTAGATAATGTAAAAATAGGAGTTGAAACTATTGAAAACTTTATAGCTTCTGTGAAAGTTAGATCCAAATCGGTTAAAAAACACCGTAGATATTTTATATTAAAGTTAAGTCAACAAAAATTTTACTGCTGGAAGTCATTTTAATAAACGGGTTCAGGGTATCTTTTAGTCGGAATTTCTTCTTACATATTTTCAGGTTCACTCATTCACGTTTTGTGGTGACAGTCGGCATATGTACACCTGCAAGAGGCAGCTTAAAACTTGAAAATGATCGCGCATCGCTCTTCATGTTCGGCGCTGGATGACAAATTATTTTTGAATCTCGCTCCGATCAAGGCATACTTAATCAGATAATCCCGCTCTTTTGTTCGCCCTCTTTTTCTGTTGCCTTACGATTTAGTCTCCTTGCGATCGTTGTGAGCGACGCACATACGCGGACGTTTTTTTGCGTTTCAACCTAAAATAATGCATTATGAATTTTAGGCAAAGCATCTCTCTTTGCTTAAGTCTCTTACATGTGAGCTAAATAGGATATGTATGTGCGAATGAGAAGGTTATAGAAAGCCTTATAATTTGCATGTGTTTTGTTTTTGTTTTGTTAATATAAATGAAATTTCAATTATCTATATTAGAGGGCTTGTTATAATATATTTGTCATTAGTAGCTTGCTCATTAATAAGTGCAGTTTACAATGTCTGTTTCAAAAGAAGTGCTGTGCTTTGAATAGCATTTGCACATTTGTACAATACAATACAAATATTAATTCTTACATCTACAGTCATATACTCTAAATATATTTAAAATACACAAAATCTTATATATCATATAATGCATCGAGGTTCACTGTGCATAAAATGAAAATTAACAGCAAATTAATACAAATAATTCGCGTAGTTAAATTGTGCAGCTGTACGAAACTAAAAACATTTAAATATAACGGAATTAACCAATTTTTACTAAAGAGACCGTTTTTGCATACGACAATGGGCGTAAATATCAAAAGAGCGCACGCAAAGATAAGAGAGTGAGCCAAAATAGGCAACAACGGAGGCGCATGATCGGAGCGAGATTTCAAATATTCTAATTATCATAAGAGCGACGCGCGAATTTTGTACAAAGGAAGGCGTTTTATATAAAAAAAAGACCTCGCGAATAAAAACACGACTGTATGTTCTGTGTATCGAGAATCAACTAAACTTCTTTATTTAAATTGGTTTACATGAAAGCTTAATTCTATCTTAAAATAATTGTTGATACAAATGTCTGGCTATTGACCTACTCATTGGCGTGTGCAGGTACATTTCCTGTTATTGCCAAATATGCAATGCTTGCATTTCCTGTTATTGTTCTGATTGGACTTATGACTTATTAGGAATTTAAAGAGTTCAATAACTCTTGCACTTTCATACTTATGTTCTTATTTTCGACATTTTTACTGGTGGGATCATACATAACTTCTCCCCCTTTTAGATAAGAATTCTAATGAATTCTACTGTTATTTAAATGAATTTTAATTTTCTTGTGTTTCAATATAATAATTGCAATCAATATAATTATTAGTATTAAAATAGCTGCATTGCAAAAATATGTTATGTCTTTATGTGTATTTAAATTTTTTATGTTTAGCCAGTTAATTTTGTTATTCTCAAGTATTTTTTCGAATGTAATTTGTTTCGTAAAGTTTTGCATTTGTTTTCTTTTTTCATATAATGTTATTTCATTTTCTTTTTCGTAAATGTTCGTAAAATAATTATTTTCTATATTGATTGTACAATTTGCAAATTGTATTAACATATTGTTTTCAATTTTAATTTCTTTACTATTACAGTTTTGATGTAGTGTTTCGTTATTTGCGTTCTTAATAACTAAAGTTTCTTCATCTAGTTCTATTATTTCCATTTCTTGTTTTTTAATTAATTTGCAGTTATTCTTGAATATACAAAGTGTACTTATTATACCCTTCACAGGGTATATTGACTTTGTCATGAATCTGTAACGCCTTAAAGGAATGATGGGAGACCCCATAAACTATATATCAAAATGATCAGGACGAGCTCAGGAATTGATTTCCGTCTGTCCGTCCGTCTGTCCGTCTGTCCGTCTGTCTGTCTGTTTCAACACGATTTCCGGCCAAACTGCTGAACCGATCTTGATGAAACTTTCACAGATTGCTTAGATCATGTCGGGTTTGTTCACTATGAAATTTCATCCCGATCGGAGCATTCTACGATGTAGCCACCATATTAATTTACCATATCAACACGATTTCCGGCCAAACTGCTTAACCGATCTTGATGAAACTTTCACAGATTGCTTAGATCATGTCGGGTTTGTTCACTATGAAATTTCATCCCGATCGGAGCATTCTACGATATAGCCACCATATAAATTTACCATATCAACACGATTTCCGGTCAAACTGCTAAACCGATCTTGATGAAACTTTCACAGATTGCTTAGATCATGTCGGCTTTGTTCACTATGAAATTTCATCCCGATCGGAGCATTCTACGATATAGCCACCATATAAATACAAAAAATCTATTAAAAAAACAAAATTGGACTAAAAAACTAAAATACCAAAATAACTACACGGGGATTCGAACCCGCACCTATCGGATGAGAGTCTGTCATACTTACCACTAGACTATATAAGAGTTTAACAGAATAGCTGAATATCTATTGTTAAAATTAACATAGTTAATTCGATACACCGAATATTAATAATTTAATGCCTTATAGTCTTTCGAGATTTTCACGCAATAAAAAAATAAAAATACAAATTAATCCACGTGTGAAGGGTATCATAGTCTTGGCATAGCCAAAATTAACTATGCGGCACTATGTTTTTAACTTCTTTAAGTTCTTCTGCATTTAAATGTCCCAATTCCAAGCTATCAAATTTTTCGTTATTACATTCGAGTGCACAAATTTCTTCGTATCGGTATGAATTATTTATTATAATATTTTCTTTATTATTCAAAGTTAAGATTTTCTTTTCAATATTGATGAACGCGTTCAAAAAGTTTAAAAGATCTATTCCTATTATAAAATTGTATTTGCTTCCTTTTAACGGGGCCAACTTCCAGCGTACCCTAGCGTTATTTGGTAAATTGAATTCCCTAGGTGCATTTGTATGTATTTCGTACTCTATTGTATCTCTGCCGTTTATTGTGCTGTAATGTATGGGTCTGTTTAATTTTATTTTTCTGTAACTGTTTATTTAATTATTCACTAAACTTAATGTGGCACCTGTATCTATTAATGCTACATATTTCTGTCCTTCAATGTTAAGTTCCATTAATGGTAGGCATTCCGAGGCTGCTTCGTTAAAAAAAAAAGAATTGCTTACCTCTGCCTCTTCGTAATAGTCTCCCTGATTCTGGTCGTTCTGTTCGTTTGAGTTGTTGTCGTTTTCATGGTTATTGTTATCATACGATTCATTGTGGCATGTGTTGTTACTCCTATTTCGTTCTGCTTCTACATTGTCTACTTCCACAGGTTCTGGGTTTCCAGACCTATAATGTCTTGTTTGTTGTGAGTTCGTTTGTTGATTATTCTGGTAATTCCTACTCTGTCCCGAGTTGTTACTTCTTATATTCTGTCTGTATTGTCCAGAGTTATTGTTTTTATAAATGTGCTGATGGTTCCTATTATTTTGGTTTAAATTCTGATTTGCGTTAAACTGCTGGTGGACTTGTTGATCGTATTTTTAATTCGTATTTTTATTTTGATAATTATTCTTATGATTTTGCTGTTGGGCGTTTGGGTTATAGCTATTGTTATTAACCCCTTGGTTTCTATTGTATGATCCTGCTTCCGTTTTATTTCTGTTGGGTCTTGGTTTTCATACTCGATACCGAAGGTAAAGAGTATATTGGGTTTGTGCAATGTCCGTCATGGTGTCTGTCCGTCTGTCCGTCTGTATGAACGCAACTTTTTTCCACACCCTTCAAGCTAGAGACTTGAAACTTTCCAGTTCTCTTTATCTATGGGATAGTAAATTAAAGTGTCAAGATGGGGGTTCGACGATAACTGGGGGGCTCGCAAATCGATAAATTCGATAACTCAAAACCGATAAATCCACATATTTCGCACATCCTGACAGCTAGAACTACCAAATTTGGTAAGAAGATAGCTACTAGCAACCCCCAAAAAACTGCATCAAAAATTTTGGAGCCCCGCCTACCCATTCCGCCCCCAGCCCCCCCGCATTTTAAAGTCAAAAAAGCCTATATCTCCCACAGTTTTTGAGCTATAGCCACCAAATTTGGTGCCAAAATTGGTGATGATGGCCCCCCAAAAACTGCATCCAAAGTTTGGATGCCACGCCCACCAATACCGCACTAGCCACCCCCATCTGCCCCAACGCTTCGTCAAAAACGGGAATGCGTGTATCTTCCAGAGTAGTGGAGCTAGAGCCACCAAATTTGGTAGGAAGATAGCTGGCAACAACCCCAAAAGAATTGCATCAAAGTTTTGGAGCCACGCCCCCCCATTCCGCCCCCAGCCCCCCCGCATTTTGAAATCAGAAAAGCCTATATCTCCCACAGTTTTTTAGCTAGAGTCACCAAATTTGGTGCCAAGATAGGTGATGATGAGCCCCCAAAAACTGCATCAAAAGTTTGGATGCCACGCCTACCAATACCGCCCTAGCCACCCCCATCTGCCCCAACGCTTCGTCAAAAACGGGAATGCGTGTATCTTCCAGAGTAGTGGAGCTAGAGCCACCAAATTTGGTAGGAAGATAGCTGGCAACAACCCCAAAAGAATTGCATCAAAGTTTTGGAGCCTTGCCCAACCATTCCGCCCCCCTTTCCCCACCTTATACAAACTTTGAGCTAGAGTCACCAAATTTGGTATGAAGGTAGCATTTGACATTTTACAAGGATCTGCAGCAAAAATTTTGATGCCACGCCCAACCATACCGCCCCCAGTCCCCGTTTCCCCATTTTAAACAAACTTCGAGCTAGAGTCACCAAATTTGGTATGGAGATAGCAATTGACATCCCACATTGATCGGCAGCAAAAATTTGAATGCCACGCCCACCTATACCGCCCCCAAGCCCCATAGCCCCTCTTTCACCACCTTTTACATGCTTCGAGCTAGAGTCACCAAATTTGGTAGGAAGATAGCTGACAACGACCCCCAACAATCTGCATCAAAGTTTTGGAGCCACGCCCACCCATTCCGCCCCCAGCCCCCCCGCATTTTTAAGTCAAAAAAGCCTATATCTTTTACAGTTTTTGAGCTAGAGCCACCAAATTTGGTGCCAAGATAGGTGATGATGACAACCCAAAAACTGCATCAAAAGTTTGGATGCCACGCCTACCAATACCGCCCTATCCACCTCCAGCTGCCCCAACGCTTCGTCAAAAACGAGAATGCGTGTATCTTCCATACTTGTGGAGCTAGAGCCACCAAACTTGGCAGGAAGATAGCTTGCAACGACCCCCAAAAAACTGCATCAAAGTTTTGGAGCCACGATCACCCCTTCCACCCCCTTTCCCCACCTTTTACAGTCTTTGAGTCTAGAGTCACCAAATTTTGTATGAAGGTAGCATTTGACATTACACATAGATCTGCAGCAAAAATTTGAATGCCACTCCCACCCATACCGCCCCCAGCCCCCCTTTCCCCACTTTTTACAAACTTTGAGCTAGAGTCACCAAATTTGGAAGGAAGGTAGCAATTGACATTCCACATAGATCTGCAGAAAAACTTTGGATGCCACGCCCACCCATACCGGCCCCAGCCCCCCTTTCCCCACATTTAACAAACTTCGAGCTAGAGTCACCAAATTTGGTATGAAGATAGCAATTGACATTCCACAAAGATCTGCATAAAAAATTTGGATGCCACGCCCACCCATACCGGCCCCAGCCCCCCTTTCCCCACATTTAACAAACTTCGAGCTAGAGTCACCAAATTTGGTATGAAGATAGCAATTGACATTTCACAAATATCTGCAGCAAAGATTTGGATGCCACGCCCACCCATACTGCCCCCAGCCCCTCTTTCCCCACTTTTTACAAACTTTCAGCTAGAGTCACCAAATTTGGAAGGAAGATAGTTGGTTGCATCCCTATCTGCATCGGAGAATCTTTAAGGCAGCGTACACCCCTGCCCCATCCGTACCCCTTTGCAATCAGGCCTCTTTTTACCTGTTTTAATACTGGTATCGAGTATGCCGCAGTCGGTTGCGTCCGACTGCAACGTTTCCACTTGTTTATATTGAAATCTGATGCAACTATTATTTCGTACCTACGTAACATCATATTCTGTTTAGATCCTATTCTTCGTATATTTTATCTACTAATGTCCCTTGCGTCATCTCTTTAGCTGCATTAACTAACAAACTTTCTACATTGCTTAAATCTATAAAATTTTCATTTTTATGGTATACAATAAGCTCGTCTGTCTTATATTTAATATTTTGCTGTTCTACTGCTAGCTCGCTTACCGAGTTAACCTTCAGATCGCATATTCTCCTGTATATGTGGTGTGGTTCTGTGTCCGGCCGGTACCGTAGTTTTAACGTTGCTTTTATTAATTCCCAATTGTCCGGTTCCGGTACGTTGATGATGACATCCTTGGCTTGTCCTTGGATGGTTTTGTAGAATATCGTCCGGGTTGCCTCTCGCTTCAATTGTAGATCCTGTACTCCTTGGAGAAGGTACTCCACGCTGCTGAAGAATGAGTTGATTGATATATCTCCTGTCCCCGTAAACGTTACTAGGTGGTTCACATTTTTAAGTATGCGCTCTTGCTGGGCCATGTTATTACTGGTGCCTTGCAACTGTAGATATGCTTGTCGCAATTGTTCTAGTTGACTTTCTCTAAGGGCCAGTTGCTCTAAAATGTCCGCCTGTGGCATATTTTGTTATTTTTGTGCCATCCTGTTTTTGTCGTAGTAAGCAGATCTTTTCTGCTTTCTAGAGGCCAGTTTGAGTTGTTCTGTTTTTAATCGATTTGCGCTCGACTTATTGTTTTTAAAACACTTTATTAACTGATTTTAAGTTAATCTTTTAAAGTTTTGAATACAAGTAATTAACTGATTTTTAGTTATTCCTTTAAAGTTTTTAATACAAGTTATTAACTGATTTTTAGTTAATCCTTTAAAGTTTTTAATACAAGTTGTTAACTGATTTTTAGTTAAGTCTTGGTTTGTATTTTTACTTTATAAGTTTACTTTTGTATTTGCACTTTATTAGTCTTGTGTTGTATTTGCACTTTACACTTTGTAAAACTGGAAACTGATTTTTAGTTCCTTTGTTTGTTCGTGCTTACTTTTTTCTACCGTTGTCCTTTGCCTCAATTTATTTATTTGGTTCGGATTATCACTGGATCTTATTAAAAAACAAGATCCTACCGGCTGCGCCAATTTTGTACAAAGGAAAGCGTTTTATATAAAAAAAAAGATGCCAAGCCCACCCATACCACCCCCAGCCCCCCTTTCACTACTTTTTACTAACTTCGAGCTAGAGTCACAAAATTTGGTATGAAGATTGTAATTGACATTTCACAAAGATCTACATCAAAAATGTTGATGCCACACCCACCCAATCCGCCCCCAGCCCCCCTTTCCACAGCTCTTACAAACTTCGAGAAAGAGTCACCAAATTTGGTATGAAGATAGCAATTGATATTCACAAAGATCTTCATCAAAAATTTGTAAACCACTTCCACCCATACTGCCCCCAGCCTCCATTACCCCCTTTTTACAAACTTCGAGCTAGAGTCACAAAATTTGGTATGAAGATAGCAATTGACATTCCTCAAATATCTGCATCAAAAATTTGTATGGCTGGCAAAATAACTTTTCTTTTTGTGTAGTTTTAAAATACATATACGGTTTTATATTGTATCTTTTGTTGGATAAAATGAGTTTCTACTAAGTCAACTGTTTAGTTTGGTGGGAACTCTGCCTCTTAATCTGCTAAAAGGGAGGACAGACTCTCTTTATTATATCGAGCTTTCGTTAACACAAAAATTTTATGCATTGCTGTGCGGTTAAAGAAGAGCTTTAAACAGAAGCGTGGGTGAGCAACAATAAGCGATAAGATCACGCCACTGTACTGTTAAAGCTTTTGGGCAATAAGATCACACCATAGTACCGTAAAAGCTTTTAAGCGCAGATGGTTCTATTGGTATATCGATGCAACTGAGCGGTCAGTCATCAGAAAGCATCAGTTAAGAAAAGTTTAACTTCTGACCAGCAAGTGATTTTAAAAGAAGATAATACAGACTAATATAATTATTACTTGTGCCAAGACCCTTAGTATTGTTGATCTGGGAGAAAGAAAAACTCACCTAGGAAAAGAAAATTGTTCCTGTTGTGCAGACTTATTCAAAAAGTTAGTTTTGAGAAGTGGTATAGAAGTTAATTATTGTATTTCATATAGAAAAACTAGTGTTGCGGTTGCCAAAGTGTGGTGCAGATTATACCAAGTGTACCAAGAACAACCACCCCTTTGCAACTCGCGCACGGCTACAAATCGGATTGTGACCAAGCCAGTGACGAAGATATAAGAACAACCAATAAAGAGACTTATACTTTTATCGAAGGGAACTAAAAGCCTCGGATCGTAGCATTTTGTTGTCCGCATGTGCAGCTGATACATAACCTAGTGAGAGGTTATGTAACGAGAGTGTTTGTACCCTTTCTGGAATACACGTCGCTCATTATACTGATGCATTAAATTACAAGAGTATTGACTATAGCCAATAAATTTGCAAATGCCTTAATATCCAGCTTGTTTAAGCAAATCGATATTAAGATACACATAGATATATACACATTGTAAAGTAGTTATTTTGCCGGGGTACAGATCTCAGTCTGTCCACGGCCCACGTCACAAGAATGATTTATATTTAATCAGCGACGCTTCATGAAATGTTGGTAAGAGGGGTGAAGTTGCCAAAGACGGCGTCTCGTGCAAGTGAGGTGCCTGGGTGATCAGGGTGTAGCAAGGTAACCCACTGCACAAAACCGCCACTAATTACCCAGGGTATATTTTCGGCGAATACATGCAAGTCGCAAGCCGGCGCGAGGAATAGACAACCCCGTTTCGTTTTGTTTTCTGTGTGTGTGTGTGTGTGTGTATGCGTTTGCATGCACTCGCGCGCGCAACTAAAACTGCCAAAGTAAAGACTCGAAGGCGAGGGGGATTTTTAACTTAAGCGTTTTCTTTTATTCTTTCGCTGCTTCACTGTTTCTTACATCTTAGAGATTTGCTTACAATTATAATTCGAAACAAATCGCGGCTTTAAACTTCACTCCCGTTCTGTCTGCTTTCTTCAACTAAAAACTCAACCTCTCGCGTTGACCTTCGCACATGTGTTTTTCACAATTCTCGAATTCTCCGTCGACACGTCTCTACTCATTTAGTTCCCGATCGCTACTGCCCTGGTCGCTTCATTGCGCCTTTTCTCTTGTCCTCCTCTGTTAAACTTAAACCTTAGTGTTATAATATGTTATGTAGTGGTGTAATGTAAATTAACAAATGTAAACTCCGATAAATACTAACTTTGGATGTGAATATCGATATAAACTAAATCAAATGTAATTTCAACGTCTTAATATCTACTCGTGTAGTAACTCTAAAATAATGCGCGATGTTAACTAATATATATAAATCCAAAAAATATCTTATTCTAAATGTGGTGGAGGCCTGTGGCGTGCCTACTTCACACACCCCCCCCCCCCCCCCCCCTTTCTCCGTGACTGTGACCCTGGCGTCGTGGTGTTGGGTCACGGCATACTGCATATCTCCTGCTGCTACCGTGAAGCGGTCCCAACGTCCGCGTCTCCCTCTCTGACGTAGTACCTCTTGAATCTTTGTCACTGCTTCTTGTGTCAGGATGGTGTCTGGAAGGCACGTCCAAGAATCTGGGAATTTTGCACCCACCCAAAAGTAACGAGCTTGCTTAACCCGGGGGATGGCTGGTGGGTTTATAGTTTGCCTGGCGACCCATTCCGCGTCGTCGTCCCAACCGAGGATCTCGTCGACGGGCTTATCTTGGACTTCCACCCACCCGCTCAATTCTAACGTTTCCGATTCTATAATTTTTCCCTCCTTCTTTGTTTCTGTTCCATCTGTTGTTACGGGCGGGGTGGTCTCGTCCGCCTTCGGTGCTGATGCCCTGTTCCGCGGCGCTCCAACGTGTATCGTGGTTTCTTCCAAAATCCTAATTATGTGCTCGTCGTCCTTCGAATCTATTTCTGTCCGTATATAAGTGTATTTTGTAATCCGTTTGGGTCCCTCGTGGCTCTGCTCGCTCTCCTGTACTTCCACATGGCTTCCTTCGGCGTGCACATGGGTATATTCCTCGTCGTCGCCGAACCTCACTTCTATGCTCATCTGCCGATAAAAATTTGATATGTATTATTATGAAAGTTTTGTGGGGTATGTAATTTTTAAAGGAAAAGATAAGAGAAAAAAAAAAAAAACCGAGGAGAACTCGTTTGCTGGTTCTATCTAAGCTATTTATGTCGGACGATGGCTTTCGATTTGCTCTGTTTCTTGCTGTTGGTTTGATTCTGGATTCTCCTCTCCTCGTAGGAAGGGCTTTAACTGTGCTATGCTAGCTGTTCGGGTTTTATTCTCTCCTCCCGTTGCCAGACGCACAACATTCGGAGAAATGAAATTTTTAAGGGTGTACGGCCCCTCGTATTTCGGGGCTAGCTTTGCTGCGAATCCGTCGCTTGCTTTGGATAGCTGGTGTGTTCTTAGCAAGACCAGCTCGTTGATTGTAGGACGCCATTCCCTCCGTCTCAGGTTGTAATTTCTCCCTTGATCACTTGAGGCTTGTTGCTGGTTGCTCTGCGCTATCCTGAAAACTTCTTTCAAGCGATTTGCCTTCTGCTCCGGCGTCTGCGATGCGCTTCCCGTACCCGGCGTCTTCTCGTCGTAAAGCGTTGCTGGCAGGCGCGGTTCTCTTCCCTGCATTAGGAATGCTGGGGAGAATCCTGTTGAGCCTGCGATGCTCGAGTTGACGGCCAACGAAATTTCGGGTATTAGTTCGTCCCACGAACTTTGATTACCAGAAATGAACTGCGCTATCATAGTCTTCACCGTTCGGTTGGTTCTCTCAGTTGGGTTTTCCTGGGGGCAATATGGGGCTGTGTGCTCCATTTCCACACCTAGAGAATTCAAAAAAGTTTTAAAAATTCGGCTTGTGAATTGCACCCCGTTGTCGCATACGTATTTTTTTGGTACCCCGAAGCGGCACAAAATTCGTTCGCGAAAAGCCTTTTGGAGCGTGGTAGCCGTCGCACGTCTCAAGGGGACCAGCTCCACCCATTTAGTGAAAGCGTCGTGGAACACTAACAACATCGTGTTACCCTGCTTTGAGCGTGGCAGGGGTCCTACAAAGTCCGCGCACAGGATCACCATCGGCTCCGCCACCTGGCGGGTAAGCATGTGTCCGGCTGGCTTCCTCTGCTCTGTCTTGAATAATTGGCATTTTGCGCAACATTTGACATACCTGGCTGCATCCCGAAACATACCCGGCCAGTAATAGCGTTGTGACAGCCTCATGATCGTCTTGCGGATCCCTTGGTGACCTGCCGTCGGTGCATCGTGGCATTCCTGTAACACACGCTTCCTTTGCTCTGCATCGACACAGAGCTTCCACGGGATATAATCCTCGTCATCCGCGCGTTGTCCTAGGTTCCTGTATAACTGGCCATTTTCTTCCACGTAGTCGGCATACCTTGTCGGATCTGTAGCTATCTTGTCCTTCATCGCTTGAACCCACTTTCCCGGGACTTGCTGAACCACGGCTTGTTGGAGCTGCTCTAACGGGTCGCGCGACAGAGCATCAGCCACCACGTTGAGTTTGCCTTTCCTGTACTTGACGTCGAATTGATACTGTTGGAGTTCCAATGCCCACCTTGCGACTCTTCCTGTCGGGCTCTCTATGGAGTCTAACCGCTTCAGTGCCATATGATCCGTGATCACCTCGAATCGGTAGCCCTCCAGGTAACATTTCAATTTCCGAATTGACCACACTATCGCTAGGCATTCCTTTTCCGTGGCCGAGTAATTCTCCTCTGCTTTCGATAGTTTCCGACTCGCGTACGCTACGACTCTCTCTTGCTGGTCGATGTTCTGAGTCAGCAGTGCTCCCAGGCCATAGTCACTCGCATCTGTCTGCAGTGTGAACTTTTCCCCGAAATCTGGACATGCCAAGACAGGGGCGGATGTTAGACAGAGTTTGAGTTTTTCTAGCGCCGCTTGCTGTTCCTCGTTCCACGACCACTTTCGGGCTTTCTTCAACAAGACCGTCATAGGCTGCACCACTGTCGTAAAATTTGGCACAAATCGCCGGTACCATGATGCCATCCCTAGACATCGTCTGAGTTCCTTAAAATTCGTCGGTGCTTTCAAGCTTCGGATGGCTTCTACTTTTGACGGGTCTGTTTGAATGCCTTCGTCGCTCACCAGATGTCCTAGGTATACCAGTTTCCGTTGGAAGAACGAGCACTTTCTCCGGTTCAGCTTCAGATTGGCTGCCCTCAACCGCCGAAAGACTTCTTTCAGGTTTTCCAGGTGCTGTTCTTTCGTCTTGCTTATTACGATGATATCGTCTAAATAAACGAATGCGTGGGGTTCCATCTCCGGACCGATTACCATGTCCAACGCCCTCTGGAAAGTCGCACCCGCGGAATGTAGTCCAAATGGCATGACCTTCCATTGGAACAATCCGCGACCGGGTACCGTGAACGCAGTGTATTCTCGACTGTCCACCGCCATGGGGATTTGCCAATACCCATGTTTCAAAGCCAGAGTCGAGATGTAACGGGCATTTCTTAGTCTCTCCAGGATATGATTGATCCGCGGCACCGGATATGCATCGGGTATGGAGTGTGCATTGAGCTGCCTGTAGTCCACACACATCCTCCTCCATTCGTTCGTTTTTTTGCGGACTAGCACGATAGGTGCGCTATGTGGGCTCCGTGACGGCTCTATGGCTCCTGCCTCTAACAACTCGTTGACCTGTTGGTCGAGCACGCGCTGCATGGCTGGATTTTTAGGATAATACCTCTGTTTAATTGGGTTGTCATCCTTCATAATTATCCGATGCTCGGTTACGTTAGAAACGCCCTGGAGTCTCTCGAAAAGTGCCAATTCTGCCTTAAGAAATTCCTGCGACACCGAATCCAAGTCCGCGGGCCACTCCAGTTTCTCCTCAGTGTCGCCCTTCGATCCTGGGTGTAATACGCCGTCCTTTTCCTGAGGTGCCTCCACTCCAGTACTTCCCAACTCGACCACCGATGGCTCCGCGACGACTAGTACTGCGTCTCGGCCTACCCTTCGCCCGGTAAGCGTGGCATCTACCTTGCGGGGTGCCCTCAGGACGTTCCTCCGCTCTGCGCTTCCTGTCCTGCGTGTCTTGTTGTCCCCTTCCTTCGTAGGCTCTGCATCGGTTCCGTGATCGCCCTCGATCGGCGACTCGGCACTCTGTAAAACTAATGTCGCCTCCCCACACTGCAAAGTCGTCCCCATCCTACACAGGAAATCCATCCCCAGGATTAGACTATCTATCATGGATGGCATTACAAGCAGGTCCATTATTACTTCTTTGTTGACGAGCCCCACTTTCGTCCGCAACAATGTGTCTATGGTTACCATTGAACCGTCTGCTAATCGGCACCCATCCGATCCCGCTCCGGATGACGCAGCTGCCCGTTTCCCGCCCTCTTTCTACAACATTCCCCGCTGCTCACGCCTCGATTGCCACACTGCCTGCAAAAAAGCACTTTGGGGCTTGGACATTCTCTGGCGATGTGTCCCTCCTGCGAACAGTTGTAACATACGCGCGTTCTACTTTGCTCGTGCCCCATCATGATGTTTGAAATCATATCATGCCCTCCGATTTGAGAATCGTTTGGTTCGTTTCGTGCCATGGGAATTTGAGCCAGTGGTCTCTGGAAAGGATTAACCTGCCTCGCGTGCGTGTCCACGCTTCCGAACCTGTTTGCGCGCTCGAATCCCGACTGCACCGTATCCCGACTGTACCCTGCTTCCCAGCGGCTCTGGCTTCTGGCGCTAGATTCTCATAAATCCTACTCAATTCCTGATCGGGACTATATCCGGCATGATGGATCAGTTTCTTTAAATCTATAAAATAATCCTTCTAACCCTCGCCGGCTCTTTGCCGTCGGGCCCTGATGCTATCCTCCAACCTGTCAAAGTAGTGGGCTGGTAAAAAAAAAATCTAGAAATTCTTTCTTGAAGATGCCCCATGTCACGTCTCTTAGCCCACTCGTTGAGAACCATCTCGCCGCTGAGTCTGTCAAGGCCTCGCTCATTGCCCTGGGAATACGGTCTAGCTCTACCTCATATGACAACGCGTGTTCCTCAAGTGCCTCTACGAATTCAAGCGGGTCAGAGCGACCGTCAAAACGGATTCCCCATTTCCTCACTTGTTCGGGGACGACCACGAAATGTTTGTTTTTATCAGCTCCCCAGTAACCCGCGGCCATATCGGGTTTGTAGTCCCTCTGTCCACCTGGGTACTAGTCACAGGGGGAATAACAGACGGCCCCACATAAATCCCGGATGGTGTCCCAATTTACCGCCTTGCTGGCAAATGCTGCGCTTGCTTGAATGGTGGAAACTCCCCTTTCGATGACCCAGACAAAGTCAGTAAGTCTGACTCGGACTTTTGCCGCTGTCACATACCTATATTGAGAGTGTTATACGAGGCGGACGGTTCTGGAACTTTCAAAAATTGCAACTCCCACTCGGCCAATCGTTTCCAAGTTTCCGTGCGATGACCCCCTTCCCTTATAAACGCACATACCCGTTTCCTTAAATCGTCTACCTTTCCCGTTCGATCCAAGCCCAGTTTGTGGGCGACGCGTTCCAGTTCCTCTTTCCGGCAATTGTAGACCCATCGTGCACCTACGCCTGGATTTCCGCGGTCCTTCAGTGATGGAATTTGTGGCTCACTCATCGTTGGTTTAAGTCCGGTTGTGCTCTAATCCTTTGATAATGCCGTCATAATCCACCTCCCTTTTTTCTTTGATTTAACCTTTTCCTTATTTCCCTTGTCGAAACGTTTATTTAATTTATTTTTTTCAAATTAAATTTGTATATAATTTAACAGAAACCTTTTAATTCAATTTTATTTTTATTCAACAAAACCCCCTTTAAATTAAATTTTTCATTATTTAAAAAAAAACATTTAATTCGATTTTACATTATTTAAATATGTATTTAATTTGCCTTTTTTTTAAATACTATGTATTATTTTATTATTATTTATTCATTATTATCATTATTATTATTATTATTATTATTATTATTATTTTTTTTATTTTTTTTTTATAATTATTATTGTAATTATTTTTTTTTTTTTATGTAGTATTATTTCTTTATTTTATTTAATAGTATTTTTTATAATATTATTTTAATTTTGTTTTATTTTTGTTAAAGTTTTAATTATTTTTTTTATAAATTTTATTTATAACTTTTTTACATTTTTGCTAAAAAACTTGTATTGATTAATCTTTCTGTTTGATTAAATTTTCCCTTGTTAAATGTTCGTTTAATTAAATTTGTTCATTTGCTTAGACCGATTTTCCATTGTACTTGTTCCACTGTTTGATTTTCACTTTTCAACTGTTCTCGTCTCAACGTTTGATTGTTCGCAGCCACGCCCAAAACTAGTCACACCTTGTTAATTTGGCGCGTGCTGTACTTCGAGCGTTGACCCGCACTCTGCTCCGTTAAGCAATCGGCGTCCACGTCTCGCCGTCACTTTCGTTCACTTGCAGGTGTTCAACTCCCGTTCACTTAATCGGCTCGTCCGTTTCAACCGTCGAAATCTTTGTGTCGCGACAATTGTGCAAAGATTTTTTTCTCTTGACCTCAGTTTCACCCACGCGCGATCGAACAGAGTATGGTAGGGCATATATGGTTTCACAAACTTCACACTCGTTAAGCGATGCTTTTGGGCCTTTTAACTCCCAAATCACACCACTCCTCTTTCACTTTATGTTCCTGCTCGGGCGCCACTTGTAAAGTAGTTATTTTTCCGGGGTACAGATCTCAGTCTGTCCACGGCCCACGTCACAAGAATGATTTATATTTAATCAGCGACGCTTCATGAAATGTTGGTAAGAGGGGTGAAGTTGCCAAAGACGGCGTCTCGTGCAAGTGAGGTGCCTGGGTGATCAGGGTGTAGCAAGGTAACCCACTGCACAAAACCGCCACTAATTACCCAGGGTATATTTTCGGCGAATACATGCAAGTCGCAAGCCGGCGCGAGGAATAGACAACCCCGTTTCGTTTTGTTTTCTGTGTGTGTGTGTGTGTGTATGCGTTTGCATGCACTCGCGCGCGCAACTAAAACTGCCAAAGTAAAGACTCGAAGGCGAGGGGGGATTTTTAACTTAAGCGTTTTCTTTTATTCTTTCGCTGCTTCACTGTTTCTTACTTCTTAGAGATATGCTTACAATTATAATTCGAAACAAATCGCGGCTTTAAACTTCACTACTCCTATGCCGTCGATGATGATAATAATTACTCCCGCTCCTGTCTGTTTTCTTTAACTAAAAACTCAACCTCTCGCGTTGACCGTCGCGCATGTGTTTTTCACAATTCTCGAATTCTCCGTCGACACGTCTCTACTCATTTAGTTCCCGATCGCTACTGCCCTGGTCGCTTCATTGCGCCTTTTCTCTTGTCCTCCTCTGTTAAACTTAAGCCTTAGTGTTATAATATGTTATGTAGTGGTGTTATGTAAATTAACAAATGTAAACTCCGATAAATACTAACTTTGGATGTGAATATCGATATAAACTAAATCAAATGTAATTTCAACGTCTTAATATCTACTCGTGTAGTAACTCTAAAATAATGCGCGATGTTAACTAATATATATAAATCCAAAAATTATCTTATTCTAAATGTGGTGGAGGCCTGTGGCGGGCCTACTTCACACACACCCCCCCCCCCCCCCGCCCCCTTTCTCCGTTACTGTGACCCTGGCGTCGTGGTGTTGGGTCACGGCATACTGCATATCTCCTGCTGCTACCGTGAAGCGGTCCCGACGTCCGCGTCTCCCTCTCTGACGTAGTACCTCTTGAATCTTTGTCACTGCTTCTTGTGTCAGGATGGTGCTGTCTGGAAGGTACGCCCAAGAATCTGGGAATTTTGCACCCATCCAAAAGTAACGAGCCTGCTTAACCCCGGGGATGGCTGGTGGGTTTATAGTTTGCCTGGCGACCCATTCCGCGTCGTCGTCCCAACCGAGGATCTCGTCGACGGGCTTATCTTGGACTTCCCCCCACCCGCTCAATTCTAACGTTTCCGATTCTTTAATTTTTCCCTCCTTCTTTGTTTCTGTTCCATCTGTTGTTACGGGTGGGGTGGTCTCGTCCGCCTTCGGTGCTGATGCCCTGTTCCGCGGCGCTCCAACGTGTATCGTGGTTTCTTCCAAAATCCTAATTATGTGCTCGTCGTCCTTCGAATCTATTTCTGTCCGTATATAAGTGTATTTTGTAATCCGTTTGGGTCCCTCGTGGCTCTGCTCGCTCTCCTGTACTTCCACATGGCTTCCTTCGGCGTGCACATGGGTATATTCCTCGTCGTCGCCGAACCTCACTTCTATGCTCATCTGCCGATAAAAATTTGATATGTATTATTATGAAAGTTTTGTGGGGTATGTAATTTTTAAAGGAAAAGATAAGAGAAAAAAAAAAAAAACCGAGGAGAACTCGTTTGCTGGTTCTATCTAAGCTATTTATGTCGGACGATGGCTTTCGATTTGCTCTGTTTCTTGCTGTTGGTTTGATTCTGGATTCTCCTCTCCTCGTAGGAAGGGCTTTAACTGTGCTATGCTAGCTGTTCGGGTTTATGCTCTCCTCCCGTTGACGCACAACATTCGGAGGAATGAAATTTTTAACGGTGTACGGCCCCTCGTATTTCGGGGCTAGCTTTGCTGCGAATCCGTCGCTTGCTTTGGATAGCTGGTGTGTTCTTAGCAAGACCAGCTCGTTGATTGTAGGACGCCATTCCCTCCGTCTCAGGTTGTAATTTCTCCCTTGATCACTTGAGGCTTGTTGCTGGTTGCTCTGCGCTATCCTGAAAACTTCTTTCAAGCGATTTGCCTTCTGCTCCGGCGTCTGCGATGCGCTTCCCGTACCCGGCGTCTTCTCGTCGTAAAGCGTTGCTGGCAGGCGCAGTTCTCTTCCCTGCATTAGGAATGCTGGGGAGAATCCTGTTGAGCCTGCGATGCTCGAGTTGACGGCCAACGAAATTTCGGGTATTAGTTCGTCCCACGAACTTTGATTACCAGAAACGAACTGCGCTATCATAGTCTTCACCGTTCTGTTGGTTCTCTCAGTTGGGTTTTCCTGGGGGCAATATGGGGCTGTGTGCTCCATTTCCACACCTAGAGAATTCAAAAAAGTTTTAAAAATTCGGCTTGTGAATTGCACCCCGTTGTCGCATACGTATTTTTTTGGTACCCCGAAGCGGCACAAAATTCGTTCGCGAAAAGCCTTTTGGAGCGTGGTAGCCGTCGCACGTCTCAAGGGGACCAGCTCCACCCATTTAGTGAAAGCGTCATGGAATACTAACAACATCGTGTTACCCTGCTTTGAGCGTGGCAGGGGTCCTACAAAGTCCGCGCACAGGATCACCATCGGCTCCGCCACCTGGCGGGTAAGCATGTGTCCGGCTGGCTTCCTCTGCTCTGTCTTGAATAATTGGCATTTTGCGCAACATTTGACATACCTGGCTGCATCCCGAAACATACCCGGCGAGTAATAGCGTTGTGACAGCCTCATGATCGTCTTGCGGATCCCTTGGTGACCTGCCGTCGGTGCATCGTGGCATTCCTGTAACACACGCTTCCTTTGCTCTGCATCGACACAGAGCTTCCACGGGATATAATCCTCGTCATCCGCGCGTTGTCCTAGGTTCCTGTATTATTGGCCATTTTCTTCCACGTAGTCGGCATACCTTGTCGGATCTGTAGCTATCTTGTCCTTCATCGCTTGAACCCACTTTCCCGGGACTTGCTGAACCACGGCTTGTTGGAGCTGCTCTAACGGGTCGCGCGACAGAGCATCATACTGTTGAATTGATACTGTCGAATTGATACTGTTGGAGTTCCAATGCCCACCTTGCGACTCTTCCTGTCGGGCTCTCTATGGAGTCTAACCGCTTCAGTGCCATATGATCCGTGATCACCTCGAATCGGTAGCCCTCCAGGTAACATTTCAATTTCCGAATTGACCACACTATCGCTAGGCATTCCTTTTCCGTGGCCGAGTAATTCTCCTCTGCTTTCGATAGTTTCCGACTCGCGTACGCTACGACTCTCTCTTGCTGGTCGATGTTCTGAGTCAGCAGTGCTCCCAGGCCATAGTCACTCGCATCTGTCTGCAGTGTGAACTTTTCCCCGAAATCTGGACATGCCAAGACAGGGGCGGATGTTAGACAGAGTTTGAGTTTTTCTAGCGCCGCTTGCTGTTCCTCGTTCCACGACCACTTTCGGGCTTTCTTCAACAAGACCGTCATAGGCTGCACCACTGTCGTAAAATTTGGCACAAATCGCCGGTACCATGATGCCATTCCCTAGACATCGTCTGAGTTCCTTAAAATTCGTCGGTGCTTTCAAGCTTCGGATGGCTTCTACTTTTGACGGGTCTGTTTGAATGCCTTCGTCGCTCACCAGATGTCCTAGGTATACCAGTTTCCGTTGGAAGAACGAGCACTTTCTCCGGTTCAGCTTCAGATTGGCTGCCCTCAACCGCCGAAAGACTTCTTTCAGGTTTTCCAGGTGCTGTTCTTTCGTCTTGCTTATGACGATGATATCGTCTAAATAAACGAATGCGTGGGGTTCCATCTCCGGACCGATTACCATGTCCAACGCCCTCTGGAAAGTCGCACCCGCGGAATGTAGTCCAAATGGCATGACGTTCCATTGGAACAATCCGCGACCGGGTACCGTGAACGCAGTGTATTCTCGACTGTCCACCGCCATGGGGATTTGCCAATACCCATTTTCAAAGCCAGAGTCGAGATGTAACGGGCATTTCTTAGTCTCTCCAGGATATGATTGATCCGCGGCACCGGATATGCGTCGGGTATGGAGTGTGCATTGAGCTGCCTGTAGTCCACACACATCCTCCTCCATTCGTTCGTTTTTTTGCGGACTAGCACGATAGGTGCGCTATGTGGGCTCCGTGACGGCTCTATGGCTCCTGCCTCTAACAACTCGTTACCTGTTGGTCGATCACGCGCTGCATGGCTGGATTTTTAGGATAATACCTCTGTTTAATTGGGTTGTCATCCTTCATAATTATCCGATGCTCGGTTACGTTAGAAACGCCCTGGAGTCTCTCGAAAAGTGCCAATTCTGCCTTAAGAAATTCCTGCGACACCGAATCCAAGTCCGCGGGCCACTCCAGTTTCTCCTCAGTGTCGCCCTTCGATCCTGGGTGTAATACGCCGTCCTTTTCCTGAGGTGCCTCCACTCCAGTACTTCCCAACTCGACCACCGATGGCTCCGCGACGACTAGTACTGCGTCTCGGCCTACCCTTCGCCCGGTAAGCGTGGCATCTACCTTGCGGGGTGCCCTCAGGAAGTTCCTCCGCTCTGCGCTTCCTGTCCTGCGTGTCTTGTTGTCCCCTTCCTTCGTAGGCTCTGCATCGGTTCCGTGATCGCCCTCGATCGGCAACTCGGCACTCTGTAAAATTAATGTCGCCTCCCCACACTGCAAAGTCGTCCCCATCCTACACAGGAAATCCATCCCCAGGATTAGACTATCTATCATGGATGGCATTACAAGCAGGTCCATTATTACTTCTTTGTTGACGAGCCCCACTCTTTCCGCAACAATGTGTCTATGGTTACCATTGAACCGTCTGCTAATCGGCGCCCATCCGATCCCGCTCCGGATGACGCAGCTGCCCGTTTCCCACCCTCTTTCTACAACATTCCCCGCTGCTCACGCCTCGATTGCCACACTGCCTGCAAAAAAGCACTTTGGGGCTTGGACATTCTCTGGCGAAGTGTCCCTTCTGCGAACAGTTGTAACATACGCGCGTTCTACTTTGCTCGTGCCCCATCATGATGTTTGAAATCATATCATGCCCTCCGATTTGAGAATCGTTTGGTTCGTTTCGTGCCATGGGAATTTGAGCCAGTGGTCTCTGGAAAGGATTAACCTGCCTCGCGTGCGTGTCCACGCTTCCGAACCTGTTTGCGCGCTCGAATCCCGACTGCACCGTATCCCGACTGTACCCTGCTTCCCAGCGGCTCTGGCTTCGAACATTCTCAAATTCCGCGGCCATTTGAGTCAGTTGAGCTAACGTCCGGAAATCATTTCTATGGACGTACAACCTGTAGTCTGGCGCTAGATTCTCATAAATCCTACTCAATTCCTGATCGGGACTATATCCGGCATGATGCATCAGTTTCTTTAAATCTATAAAATAATCCTTATAACCCTCGCCGGCTCTTTGCCGTCGGGCCCTGATGCTATCCTCCAACCTGTCAAAGTAGTGGGCTGGTAAAAAAAAAATCTAGAAATTCTTTCTTGAAGACGCCCCATGTCACGTCTCTTAGCCCACTCGTTGAGAACCATCTCGCCACTGAGTCTGTCAAAGCCTCGCTCATTGCCCTGGGAATACGGTCTAGCTCTACCTCATATGACAACGCGTGTTCCTCAAGTGCCTCTACGAATTCAAGCGGGTCAGAGCGACCGTCAAAACGGATTCCCCATTTCCTCACTTGTTCGGGGACGACCACGAAATGTTTGTTTTTATCAGCTCCCCAGTAACCCGCGGCCATATCGGGTTTGTAGTCCCTCTGTCCACCTGGGTACTAGTCACAGGGGGAATAACAGACGGCCCCACATAAATCCCGGATGGTGTCCCAATTTACCGCCTTGCTGGCAAATGCTGCGCTTGCTTGAATGGTGGAAACTCCCCTTTCGATGACCCAGACAAAGTCAGTAAGTCTGACTCGGACTTTTGCCGCTGTCACATACCTATATTGAGAGTGTTATACGAGGCGGACGGTTCTGGAACTTTCAAAAATTGCAACTCCCACTCGGCCAATCGTTTCCAAGTTTCCGTGCGATGACCCCCTTCCCTTATAAACGCACATACCCGTTTCCTTAAATCGTCTACCTTTCCCGTTCGATCCAAGCCCAGTTTGTGGGCGACGCGTTCCAGTTCCTCTTTCCGGCAATTGTAGACCCATCGTGCACCTACGCCTGGGTTTCCGCGGTCCTTCAGTGATGGAATTTGTGGCTCACTCATCGTTGGTTTAAGTCCGGTTGTGCTCTAATCCTTTGATAATGCCGTCATAATCCACCTCCCTTTTTTCTTTGATTTAACCTTTTCCTTATTTCCCTTGTCGAAACGTTTATTTAATTTATTTTTTTCAAATTAAATTTGTATATAATTTAACAGAAACCTTTTAATTCAATTTTATTTTTATTCAACAAAACCCCTTTTAAATTAAATTTTTCATTATTTAAAAAAAAACATTTAATTCGATTTTACATTATTTAAATATGTATTTAATTTGCCCATTTTTTTAAATACTATTTATTATTTTATTATTATTTATTCATTATTATCATTATTATTATATTATTATTATTTTTTTTTTTTTTTTTTTATAATAATTATTGTAATTATTTTTTTTTTTTTATGTAGTATTATTTCTTTATTTTATTTAATAGTATTTTTTATAATATTATTTTAATTTGTTTTATTTTTGTTAAAGTTTTAATTATTTTTTTATAAATATTATTTATAACTTTTTTACATTTTGCTAAAAAACTTGTATTGATTAATCTTTCTGTTTGATTAAATTTTCCCTTGTTAAATGTTCGTTTAATTAAATTTGTTCATTTGCTTAGACCGATTTTCCATTGTACTTGTTCCACTGTTTGATTTTCACTTTTCAACTGTTCTCGTCTCAACGTTTGATTGTTCGCAGCCACGCCCAAAACTAGTCACACCTTGTTAATTTGGCGCGTGCTGTACTTCGAGCGTTGACCCGCACTCTGCTCCGTTAAGCAATCGGCGTCCACGTCTCGCCGTCACTTTCGTTCACTTGCAGGTGTTCAACTCCCGTTCACTTAATCGGCTCGTCCGTTTCAACCGTCGAAATCTTTGTGTCGCGACAATTGTGCAAAGATTTTTTTTCTCTTGACCTCAGTTTCACCCACGCGCGATCGAACAGAGTATGGTAGGGCATATATGGTTTCACAAACTTCACACTCGTTAAGCGATGCTTTGGGCCTTTTAACTCCAAAATCACACCACTCCGCTTTCACTTTATGTTCCTGCTCGGGCGCCACTTGTAAAGTAGTTATTTTTCCGGGGTACAGATCTCAGTCTGTCCACGGCCCACGTCACAAGAATGATTTATATTTAATCAGCGACGCTTCATGAAATGTTGGTAAGAGGGGTGAAGTTGCCAAAGACGGCGTCTCGTGCAAGTGAGGTGCCTGGGTGATCAGGGTGTAGCAAGGTAACCCACGGCACAAAACCGCCACTAATTACCCAGGGTATATTTTCGGCGAATACATGCAAGTCGCAAGCCGGCGCGAGGAATAGACAACCCCGTTTCGTTTTGTTTTCTGTGTGTGTGTGTGTGTGTATGCGTTTGCATGCACTCGCGCGCGCAACTAAAACTGCCAAAGTAAAGACTCGAAGGCGAGGGGGGATTTTTAACTTAAGCGTTTTCTTTTATTCTTTCGCTGCTTCACTGTTTCTTACTTCTTAGAGATATGCTTACAATTATAATTCGAAACAAATCGCGGCTTTAAACTTCACTACTCCTATGCCGTCGATGATGATAATATTACTCCCGCTCCTGTCTGTTTTCTTTAACTAAAAACTCAACCTCTCGCGTTGACCTTCGCGCATGTGTTTTTCACAATTCTCGAATTCTCCGTCGACACGTCTCTACTCATTTAGTTCCCGATCGCTACTGCCCTGGTCGCTTCATTGCGCCTTTTCTCTTGTCCTCCTCTGTTAAACTTAAGCCTTAGTGTTATAATATGTTATGTAGTGGTGTAATGTAAATTAACAAATGTAAACTCCGATAAATACTAACTTTGGATGTGAATATCGATATAAACTAAATCAAATGTAATTTCAACGTCTTAATATCTACTCGTGTAGTAACTCTAAATAATGCGCGATGTTAACTAATATATATAAATCCAAAAATTATCTTATTCTAAATGTGGTGGAGGCCTGTGGCGGGCCTACTTCACACACCCCCCCCCCCCCCCCCCCCCCCGCCCCCTTTCTCCGTGACTGTGACCCTGGCGTCGTGGTGTTGGGTCACGGCATACTGCATATCTCCTGCTGCTACCGTGAAGCGGTCCCGACGTCCGCGTCTCCCTCTCTGACGTAGTACCTCTTGAATCTTTGTCACTGCTTCTTGTGTCAGGATGGTGCTGTCTGGAAGGTACGCCCAAGAATCTGGGAATTTTGCACCCATCCAAAAGTAACGAGCCTGCTTAACCCCGGGGATGGCTGGTGGGTTTATAGTTTGCCTGGCGACCCATTCCGCGTCGTCGTCCCAACTGAGGATCTCGTCGACGGGCTTATCTTGGACTTCCCCCCACCCGCTCAATTCTAACGTTTCCGATTCTTTAATTTTTCCCTCCTTCTTTGTTTCTGTTCCATCTGTTGTTACGGGTGGGGTGGTCTCGTCCGCCTTCGGTGCTGATGCCCTGTTCCGCGGCGCTCCAACGTGTATCGTGGTTTCTTCCAAAATCCTAATTATGTGCTCGTCGTCCTTCGAATCTATTTCTGTCCGTATATAAGTGTATTTTGTAATCCGTTTGGGTCCCTCGTGGCTCTGCTCGCTCTCCTGTACTTCCACATGGCTTCCTTCGGCGTGCACATGGGTATATTCCTCGTCGTCGCCGAACCTCACTTCTATGCTCATCTGCCGATAAAAATTTGATATGTATTATTATGAAAGTTTTGTGGGGTATGTCATTTTTAAAGGAAAAGATAAGAGAAAAAAAAAAAAACCGAGGAGAACTCGTTTGCTGGTTCTATCTAAGCTATTTATGTCGGACGATGGCTTTCGATTTGCTCTGTTTCTTGCTGTTGGTTTGATTCTGGATTCTCCTCTCCTCGTAGGAAGGGCTTTAACTGTGCTATGCTAGCTGTTCGGGTTTTATGCTCTCCTCCCGTTGACGCACAACATTCGGAGGAATGAAATTTTTAACGGTGTACGGCCCCTCGTATTTCGGGGCTAGCTTTGCTGCGAATCCGTCGCTTGCTTTGGATAGCTGGTGTGTTCTTAGCAAGACCAGCTCGTTGATTGTAGGACGCCATTCCCTCCGTCTCAGGTTGTAATTTCTCCCTTGATCACTTGAGGCTTGTTGCTGGTTGCTCTGCGCTATCCTGAAAACTTCTTTCAAGCGATTTGCCTTCTGCTCCGGCGTCTGCGATGCGCTTCCCGTACCCGGCGTCTTCTCGTCGTAAAGCGTTGCTGGCAGGCGCGGTTCTCTTCCCTGCATTAGGAATGCTGGGGAGAATCCTGTTGAGCCTGCGATGCTCGAGTTGACGGCCAACGAAATTTCGGGTATTAGTTCGTCCCACGAACTTTGATTACCAGAAACGAACTGCGCTATCATAGTCTTCACCGTTCTGTTGGTTCTCTCAGTTGGGTTTTCCTGGGGGCAATATGGGGCTGTGTGCTCCATTTCCACACCTAGAGAATTCAAAAAAGTTTTAAAAATTCGGCTTGTGAATTGCACCCCGTTGTCGCATACGTATTTTTTTGGTACCCCGAAGCGGCACAAAATTCGTTCGCGAAAAGCCTTTTGGAGCGTGGTAGCCGTCGCACGTCTCAAGGGGACCAGCTCCACCCATTTAGTGAAAGCGTCATGGAATACTAACAACATCGTGTTACCCTGCTTTGAGCGTGGCAGGGGTCCTACAAAGTCCGCGCACAGGATCACCATCGGCTCCGCCACCTGGCGGGTAAGCATGTGTCCGGCTGGCTTCCTCTGCTCTGTCTTGAATAATTGGCATTTTTCGCAACATTTGACATACCTGGCTGCATCCCGAAACATACCCGGCGAGTAATAGCGTTGTGACAGCCTCATGATCGTCTTGCGGATCCCTTGGTGACCTGCCGTCGGCGCATCGTGGCATTCCTGTAACACACGCTTCCTTTGCTCTGCATCGACACAGAGCTTCCACGGGATATAATCCTCGTCATCCGCGCGGTGTCCTAGGTTCCTGTATAACTGGCCATTTTCTTCCACGTAGTCGGCATACCTTGTCGGATCTGTAGCTATCTTGTCCTTCATCGCTTGAACCCACTTTCCCGGGACTTGCTGAACCACGGCTTGTTGGAGCTGCTCTAACGGGTCGCGCGACAGAGCATCAGCCACCACGTTGAGTTTGCCTTTCCTGTACTTGACGTCGAATTGATACTGTTGGAGTTCCAATGCCCACCTTGCGACTCTTCCTGTCGGGCTCTCTATGGAGTCTAACCACTTCAGTGCCATATGATCCGTGATCACCTCGAATCGGTAGCCCTCTCTCTTGCTGGTCGATGTTCTGAGTCAGCAGTGCTCCCAGGCCATAGTCACTCGCATCTGTCTGCAGTGTGAACTTTTCCCCGAAATCTGGACATGCCAAGACAGGGGCGGATGTTAGACAGAGTTTGAGTTTTTCTAGCGCCGCTTGCTGTTCCTCGTTCCACGACCACTTTCGGGCTTTCTTCAACAAGACCGTCATAGGCTGCACCACTGTCGTAAAATTTGGCACAAATCGCCGGTACCATGATGCCATCCCTAGACATCGTCTGAGTTCCTTAAAATTCGTCGGTGCTTTCAAGCTTCGGATGGCTTCTACTTTTGACGGGTCTGTTTGAATGCCTTCGTCGCTCACCAGATGTCCTAGGTATACCAGTTTCCGTTGGAAGAACGAGCACTTTCTCCGGTTCAGCTTCAGATTGGCTGCCCTCAACCGCCGAAAGACTTCTTTCAGGTTTTCCAGGTGCTGTTCTTTCGTCTTGCTTATGACGATGATATCGTCTAAATAAACGAATGCGTGGGGTTCCATCTCCGGACCGATTACCATGTCCAACGCCCTCTGGAAAGTCGCACCCGCGGAATGTAGTCCAAATGGCATGACGTTCCATTGGAACAATCCGCGACCGGGTACCGTGAACGCAGTGTATTCTCGACTGTCCACCGCCATGGGGATTTGCCAATACCCATTTTCAAAGCCAGAGTCGAGATGTAACGGGCATTTCTTAGTCTCTCCAGGATATGATTGATCCGCGGCACCGGATATGCGTCGGGTATGGAGTGTGCATTGAGCTGCCTGTAGTCCACACACATCCTCCTCCATTCGTTCGTTTTTTTGCGGACTAGCACGATAGGTGCGCTATGTGGGCTCCGTGACGGCTCTATGGCTCCTGCCTCTAACAACTCGTTAACCTGTTGGTCGATCACGCGCTGCATGGCTGGATTTTTAGGATAATACCTCTGTTTAATTGGGTTGTCATCCTTCATAATTATCCGATGCTCGGTTACGTTAGAAACGCCCTGGAGTCTCTCGAAAAGTGCCAATTCTGCCTTAAGAAATTCCTGCGACACCGAATCCAAGTCCGCGGGCCACTCCAGTTTCTCCTCAGTGTCGCCCTTCGATCCTGGGTGTAATACGCCGTCCTTTTCCTGAGGTGCCTCCACTCCAGTACTTCCCAACTCGACCACCGATGGCTCCGCGACGACTAGTACTGCGTCTCGGCCTACCCTTCGCCCGGTAAGCGTGGCATCTACCTTGCGGGGTGCCCTCAGGACGTTCCTCCGCTCTGCGCTTCCTGTCCTGCGTGTCTTGTTGTCCCCTTCCTTCGTAGGCTCTGCATCGGTTCCGTGATCGCCCTCGATCGGCGACTCGGCACTCTGTAAAATTAATGTCGCCTCCCCACACTGCAAAGTCGTCCCCATCCTACACAGGAAATCCATCCCCAGGATTAGACTATCTATCATGGATGGCATTACAAGCAGGTCCATTATTACTTCTTTGTTGACGAGCCCACTTTCGTCCGCAACAATGTGTCTATGGTTACCATTGAACCGTCTGCTAATCGGCACCCATCCGATCCCGCTCCGGATGACGCAGCTGCCCGTTTCCCGCCCTCTTTCTACAACATTCCCCGCTGCTCACGCCTCGATTGCCACACTGCCTGCAAAAAAGCACTTTGGGGCTTGGACATTCTCTGGCGATGTGTCCCTCCTGCGAACAGTTGTAACATACGCGCGTTCTACTTTGCTCGTGCCCCATCATGATGTTTGAAATCATATCATGCCCTCCGATTTGAGAATCGTTTGGTTCGTTTCGTGCCATGGGAATTTGAGCCAGTGGTCTCTGGAAAGGATTAACCTGCCTCGCGTGCGTGTCCACGCTTCCGAACCTGTTTGCGCGCTCGAATCCCGACTGCACCGTATCCCGACTGTACCCTGCTTCCCAGCGGCTCTGGCTTCGAACATTCTCAAATTCCGCGGCCATTTGAGTCAGTTGAGCTAACGTCCGGAAATCATTTCTATGGACGTACAACCTGTAGTCTGGCGCTAGATTCTCATAAATCCTACTCAATTCCTGATCGGGACTATATCCGGCATGATGGATCAGTTTCTTTAAATCTATAAAATAATCCTTCTAACCCTCGCCGGCTCTTTGCCGTCGGGCCCTGATGCTATCCTCCAACCTGTCAAAGTAGTGGGCTGGTAAAAAAAAAATCTAGAAATTCTTTCTTGAAGACGCCCCATGTCACGTCTCTTAGCCCACTCGTTGAGAACCATCTCGCCGCTGAGTCTGTCAAGGCCTCGCTCATTGCCCTGGGAATACGGTCTAGCTCTACCTCATAAGACAACGCGTGTTCCTCAAGTGCCTCTACGAATTCAAGCGGGTCAGAGCGACCGTCAAAACGGATTCCCCATTTCCTCACTTGTTCGGGGACGACCACGAAATGTTTGTTTTTATCAGCTCCCAGTAACCCGCGGCCATATCGGGTTTGTAGTCCCTCTGTCTCACCTGGGTACTAGTCACAGGGGGAATAACAGACGGCCCCACATAAATCCCGGATGGTGTCCCAATTTACCGCCTTGCTGGCAAATGCTGCGCTTGCTTGAATGGTGGAAACTCCCCTTTCGATGACCCAGACAAAGTCCGTAAGTCTGACTCGGACTTTTGCCGCTGTCACATACCTATATTGAGAGTGTTATACGAGGCGGACGGTTCTGGAACTTTCAAAAATTGCAACTCCCACTCGGCCAATCGTTTCCAAGTTTCCGTGCGATGACCCCCTTCCCTTATAAACGCACATACCCGTTTCCTTAAATCGTCTACCTTTCCCGTTCGATCCAAGCCCAGTTTGTGGGCGACGCGTTCCAGTTCCTCTTTCCGGCAATTGTAGACCCATCGTGCACCTACGCCTGGATTTCCGCGGTCCTTCAGTGATGGAATTTTTGGCTCACTCATCGTTGGTTTAAGTCCGGTTGTGCTCTAATCCTTTGATAATGCCGTCATAATCCACCTCCCTTTTTCTTTGATTTAACCTTTTCCTTATTTCCCTTGTCGAAACGTTTATTTAATTTATTTTTTTCAAATTAAATTTGTATATAATTTAACAGAAACCTTTTAATTCAATTTTATTTTTATTCAACAAAACCCCCTTTAAATTAAATTTTTCATTATTTAAAAAAAAACATTTAATTCGATTTTACATTATTTAAATATGTATTTAATTTGCCTTTTTTTTAAATACTATGTATTATTTTATTATTATTTATTCATTATTATCATTATTATTATTATTATTATTATTATTATTTTTTTTATTTTTTTTTAATAATTATTATTGTAATTATTTTTTTTTTTTTATGTAGTATTATATCTTTATTTTATTTAATAGTATTTTTTATAATATTATTTTAATTTTGTTTTATTTTTGTTAAAGTTTTAATTATTTTTTTTATAAATATTATTTATAACTTTTTTACATTTTTGCTAAAAAACTTGTATTGATTAATCTTTCTGTTTGATTAAATTTTCCCTTGTTAAATGTTCGTTTAATTAAATTTGTTCATTTGCTTAGACCGATTTTCCATTGTACTTGTTCCACTGTTTGATTTTCACTTTTCAACTGTTCTCGTCTCAACGTTTGATTGTTCGCAGCCACGCCCAAAACTAGTCACACCTTGTTAATTTGGCGCGTGCTGTACTTCGAGCGTTGACCCGCACTCTGCTCCGTTAAGCAATCGGCGTCCACGTCTCGCCGTCACTTTCGTTCACTTGCAGGTGTTCAACTCCCGTTCACTTAATCGGCTCGTCCGTTTCAACCGTCGAAATCTTTGTGTCGCGACAATTGTGCAAAGATTTTTTTCTCTTGACCTCAGTTAGTTATTTTTCCGGGGTACAGATCTCAGTCTGTCCACGGCCCACGTCACAAGAATGATTTATATTTAATCAGCGACGCTTCATGAAATGTTGGTAAGAGGGGTGAAGTTGCCAAAGACGGCGTCTCGTGCAAGTGAGGTGCCTGGGTGATCAGGGTGTAGCAAGGTAACCCACTGCACAAAACCGCCACTAATTACCCAGGGTATATTTTCGGCGAATACATGCAAGTCGCAAGCCGGCGCGAGGAATAGACAACCCCGTTTCGTTTTGTGTTCTGTGTGTGTGTGTGTGTGTATGCGTTTGCATGCACTCGCGCGCGCAACTAAAACTGCCAAAGTAAAGACTCGAAGGCGAGGGGGGATTTTTAACTTAAGCGTTTTCTTTTATTCTTTCGCTGCTTCACTGTTTCTTACTTCTTAGAGATATGCTTACAATTATAATTCGAAACAAATCGCGGCTTTAAACTTCACTACTCCTATGCCGTCGATGATGATAATAATTACTCCCGCTCCTGTCTGCTTTCTTTAACTAAAAACTCAACCTCTCGCGTTGACCTTCGCGCATGTGTTTTTCACAATTCTCGAATTCTCCGTCGACACGTCTCTACTCATTTAGTTCCCGATCGCTACTGCCCTGGTCGCTTCATTGCGCCTTTTCTCTTGTCCTCCTCTGTTAAACTTAAGCCTAAGTGTTATAATATGTTATGTAGTGGTGTAATGTAAATTAACAAATGTAAACTCCGATAAATACTAACTTTGGATGTAAATATCGATATAAACTAAATCAAATGTAATTTCAACGTCTTAATATCTACTCGTGTAGTAACTCTAAAATAATGCGCGATGTTAACTAAAATATATATAAATCCAAAAATTATCTTATTCTAAATGTGGTGGAGGCCTGTGGCGGGCCTACTTCACAACATATATACATAAATATATAGGTATATATATATATATATATATGTATATATGTTGTGAAGTAGGCCCACCACAGGCCTCCACCACATTTAGAATAAGATAATTTTTATATTTTATATAAATATATATATATATATATATATATATATATATATATGTATCTTAATATCGATTTGATTAAACAAGCTGGATATTAATATATATATATATATTTTATTTTTTTTATCAATACTGTCAAAGTTAGTTAAGATTTAACAAGTTAATGCATATTCATTATAATTTAAAGAAATAAGCAAGGAGCGTTCGTGTGACCCCAGCAAAGAAATCATGTTACTCTGTATACATATTTGAACATATATATACTTATAAATATTTGATGTTCCCAAAACTATAGCAAATATTATCTCAAACCATCGTAAACTTTTGGCCCAAGGTCTGCGTGGATGGAATTTGGAATGGAGTAAGATATTGACAGATGTATTTTTTTGGAACTGAGTAAGTTACTTCGTTACCTATGTACAATATACAGTGACTCACAGCTTAAATGATGCAATGTCAAATAAAAAGTTTAAGGTGCTATACATTTCAAACTAGAGGAAAAATAAAAAATGTTTAAACGCCAATTTGTTTTAGGTTATATCACATATAAAAAATAAACTTAATTTGTTTCTGAAATATTGTTAAGTTTTATATATAAACTTAAAACTAAATTTATATTTAAAATATTGGTCACAGCTTAAAAGATGCAGACACAAACTAGAATAAGGATTTTAGTACTTAGTATGTAATCCCTTAACCTTTACAACAGCCCTTAACCTATTATTCCTCGAAGTGACCAGCTTCCGAGTGGTTTCCGGGCTTATTTTGCTCCATTCCTCCAGCAGAGCATTTTTAAGGTCCTGTTTGCTGGAAATCCGAGGATTCCGGATCTTGTTCTCCAGCATAGCCCACAAATTTTCTATGACATTTATATCTGGAGACTGGGCCGGAGGAATCATAACGTGGGGGCAGTTCCAGAAGAGCTAGGGCTGCACTTTTCCGGACGTATGTTTGGGGTCGTTGTCGTGGTAGAACCAGAAATCACGTCGGATTCCTAACTTTTCGGCGCTTTGGAGTAAATTTTCTTTAAGAATATTGAAGTACATAGTCTTATCCATCGTCAACTCAAAAAACGCCAAGTATCCGACGCCGGCTGCCGACATACAGGCCAAAACCATCACACTTCCTCCGCCATGCTTAACTGTTGCTTTTACGTGTTTTGGATCCAGTTCAGTATTGGGCTGTCGCCACACAAAATTACTCCCGTCCGACCCAAAAAGGTTGAATTTGGACTCGTCTGCAAAAATTACTGTGTTCCAAAAGAAATTTTGTGTGGCAACAGCTTAATACTGAACTGGACCCAAAAAACGTAAAAGCAACAGTTAAGCATGGCAGAGGAAGTGTGATGGTATGGGCCTGTATGTCGGCAGCCGGCGTCGGAAATTTTGCGTTTTTTGAGTTGACGATAGATAAGACTATGTACTTCAATATTTTTAACGAAAATTTGCTCCAAAGCGCCGAAAAGTTAGGAATCCGACGTGATTTCCGGTTCTACCACGACAACGACCCCAAACATACGTCCGGAAAAGTGCAGCCCTGGCTCACCTGGAACTGCCTCCACGTTATGATTCCTCCGGCCCAGTCTCCAGATTTAAATGTCATTGAAAACTTGTGGACTATGCTGGAGAACAAGATCCGGAATCCTCGGATTTCCAGCAAACAGGACCTTAAAAATGCTTTGCTGGAGGAATGGAGCAAAATAAGCCCGGAAACCACTCGGAAGCTGGTCTCTTCGATGAATAATAGGTTATGGGCTATTCTAAAGGTTAAGGGATTACATACTAAGTACTAAAATCCTTATTTAACCTTTCTATCAGGCAAAAATATAACTAGTTCGTGTCTGCATCTTTTAAGCTGTGACCTATATTTTAAATATATTTTTAGTTTTTAGTTTATATATAAAACTTAGCAATATTTCAGAAACAAATAAAGTTTATTTTTTATATGTGATATAACCTAAAACAAATTGGCGTTTAAACATTTCTTGTTTTTCCTCTAGTTTAAAATGTATAGCACCTTAAACTTTTTATTTGACACTGCATCATTTAAGCTGTGAGTCACTGTATATATGTACATATTTATGAATATATGTGTACGAATATTTATGCAGACCATTTCTTAGTTTTAGAAACAGAAATTAACCCAATATTTTTGAATTGAATTGATGAATTAGTAAATTTCCGATTAGGTTAAAGTTAAACATTAATATCAAGCAAGTAAGAGATGAGAGAAAAGATAGAAACGAAATGTTTTGATATTGTTCTAAGAAAAGTTTGTAGATAAATAAAAAGAATGAATATATATACCATGGAAATTTAGTATTCTAAATGGTTTGTAAAGTACCTGTGATGGCTGCTTGCAAGTGGTATTAACAGTTAAAGAACCTTAATATAGGCACAGGCAAATACATTATCAAAGCTTGTCATGGTTGGGAGGGTATGGAAGAGAGGCAATAACACCTTCTTACTCTCATAAGGGTAACCCAAAATTAGTTTTCAACAAAGCTTCGTTCGGAGCTAAACCTTCCACGTAAGATATATTTATTTTATTTCAGTTCATTTTTTCTTTTTTGTTAACGTAACTTTCGAAAGTTGTCATCCTGAAAGCGCACTTAATTAATGTGGTAATGGAATCGTGCCGTTGGGTGAGGAAGAACCCCGACCAATCCTGCGAGCTATAGACCGAGCGATAGCAAGAAGTGCGCAACTCCGATCCCTAAGCACCGCGGCCGGTTTCATGTGACATCTTCGTCTACCCAAGTAGGCAGTAGCAACCCATACGCTGTAGCGAGTCGACTATACCTTCGACAAGAGACCCCACCGTTACACATTTGGCGCCCAACTCTAGGGGCCTTGTAACATATGAGCAAAGTAGAATAACTTTCCATACCTTTTACCTGAGCTAATAACATCTAGTGCAAAGATAGCCCCAATATAAGCTCTATTACATACCATAAAATGAAAGTAGATGAATCACTTTACATGTTATTTAGCTATTCAATTATTGCTTCTAGAAATATTTTCCTTAGTGGATTGACGGCTTATTTGTTTAACGGTGGATCTCTTAATATGTGTATCTTCGGATAATAATCCTAATCGTCTAAGTAGCTCATAATATTTTCCATGCAGCATCATGTTTTGACCAAACGCTAGGAAATATGGAGAGTACCCAGTGCTCTGATGAACGCTTGCTCTTAGAGCAGGTCAAATTGCATTCAATTTATTGTCCCAGTTCGAATGATCTTTTCCTATATATTATCGAATCGCTGCTAATACAGATCTATTTACTCTTTCGCTAGCATTGGCTTGTGGAGAATAAATGGCCGTAGAGATATGGGCGACACCATATTGCGTTAAGAATGCTTCGAAGGTCCCAGCTACGAATTGTGTGCCGTTGTCAGTCAGAATAGTTTCTGGCACACCAAACGTACAAAAAAAAATATTTTCTAAATATTCGATAATTTTTTAACGAAGTGAACTTTTTAAGTGGATACAAAAAAAAAAAAAATGATATTTGGTATTGTGGTCAATCACGACTAGCAAACCTATATTTCCATTTTTTGACCGGGCATATGGTCCAAGAAGGTCCATATAAAGTTTCTGACAAGTTCGCTCGGACGCCATAGGTTTACCCATCTTAGGTCTTAAAATAATATAAGGACTTTTTGTTTGACGACAAACATCGCAATTCAGTACATACTTCCGTATTTGGGCGGTCAATGTGGCCAGAATAAATATCTTTTGATTTTCTCGATGGTCTTCCCTATGCCACAGTGGGCTGCGTTAGGAGGATCGTGAGCTCTCGCAATAATAGAAGTGGTAAGGTCAGAGGGTACCCAAAGCTGCCACGATGAGTTATCCTCAACTAAACTCCCTGTTGCAAATTCGGTTCGCTTATACGCAAAATCATCCATTATTTGTAGGTCTGGTAATTTCGCTTGATTAAAACGAAGTTTTTGTGTACCACGCCGATGTGAAACCTTAAATTTAAAACCCTGAAGCCTAATAATCCATCTTCCTTTCTTTCCTCTAAGATCTTTTTGTTTCATAGGCCATTGCAGGGAGGCATGGTCTTTAATAACCTCAAAGTCTTGGCCTTCTACGTAGGCTCTAGACTTATAAATTCCCCTTAGTACAGCTAGGCATTCAAGATCGGTCACGCAATAGTTCCGTTGAGCCTTTGAGAGCTTTTCCGACATAAATACTATAGAAGCCTCTTCTCCTTGGTCATTGAGTTGAGCTCAAACGCAGCCTATTCCTGTATGGCTAGCATCACAAATTAACATGAACGGTCTCGAAAAATGTGGTGTAGCCAGTACCGGAGCTGAGGTGAGCCGTGTTTTCAAATCCTTAAAAGCAAAATCTGCATCATCATTCCACTCGAGCCCTTTATGTTTTTTCAATAGTTCGGTTAGCGGAAAGCTGACTGACGTATAATTGTTGACAAAACTTTTATACCATCCTGCAAGTCCAAGGAAACGTCTTAATTGTTTAACGCTTTTTGGCAGAGGGAAGTCAATTATGGCATGTATCTTACCTGGGTCAGTCTTCAATTGTCCGTCCCCAATAACAAATCCCAGATATTTGATTTCTCGCATTCAAAACTTGGACTTTGCTATGTTTATCGTTAGGTTTGCTTTCCTTATCAACAAAGATACTTCTTGTAACAGCAATAAGTGTGAGTCAAAATCTTCTGATAACAAAAGTAAATCGTCTAAGTAGACAAACACCCGGGTTCGCAAATTAGCCGGAATCACATTTTCCATTAGTCTGCATAGTGATTGAGGTGCGTTGCACAATCCAAAAGGCATTACCTTGTATTGGTATAATGGACGATTAGGGACTGTGAAAGCGGTATACTGCCTAGACTTTGCTGCCAATGGTATCTGCCAAATGCGTGTTTCATATCGAGACCCGTGATATACATATTTAGCCGGTGGTAAGTGACTAAGTATACCATCGATATGCGGCAACGGATACGCATCTTTGCGAGTGAATTTATATACAACACGAGAATCCAAACACAATCTATTTTTTCCCCTTTACGAATAAGATCACAGTTGCTGCTCCAAGGGCTGTTGGATTATTTCCATTTCTAACATTTTTCTTACCTCGTCAAATATTAATTTTTCCATAGCTGGGTAAACAGTTCAATGACGCTGTTTCACTGGAGTCACTTGATCTACTTCTATGCTGTGTTCAATTAAATTGGTGCGTCCTAATTCTTCCCGCTCATGTGAGGGAAAATTTTGCACCATTGCATTTAATCGAAACCTGTCTTTGGTGCTTAGTTTATGCATTTTCGAGTTTTCCGTGTAATTAATATCAAAATTATCTAATTCATTTAGTATGGCACTTGGCTCTAAGAGATGCGATAAAAGGCCAAATTCTTTCCAAAAGTCTATACCTAGATATACATCATGTTTAAGAGATGGTATTAAAAAAAAATTCTACGTTGTGTGCCTTACCACGAAAATCTAAAAACCGTCTGAGCCGGCTATAGGGCAAGACTCATTGTTAGCTGTCCGTACCATGCCTGAGCACTTATTCATCTTTGGATGATTCATCATCGTTTGAGCTGCTGTACTTTCTCGACAACTGATGGTCGCTCCTGAGTCTAGCAAGGCCACATAGTTATTACCTTCTAAACTTAAATCAGTTTACAATCGGTTATCGAAACTCATATAAACTGATTGAACTAGTTTTTTACGAGTACGTTTAATATTTTTCCAAAAATTTCTAATCCTAATTGTAAAACGCTTTGGCTTATAAAAACAGGCCAGGGACTGAATGCTCCCAAAAATTATTTTTCGCGTATCCAAATATTTCTTTAATCGTATATTTACGGGTGTCAATAACTTTGCATAGTCTGTTTGAGTATCAACATCGACCATTGAAAACTTCTGTGGTTTTTGAATTTTCAGGGATGCGTCGACTAGGTGTTGGTTTGCACATCACTCTTTTGGTTTTTATACCCTCCTTACTAGAGCCTTCTTACTTGTTTATATTATTGCATTCGTTACAGTATGGCTTAAAAACATTTTTAGCTCCACAATCATGACAAAAGATTTTCCGCTCTCCCAAACATTCGTCATAACGGTGACCTACTTTATCACAATTCCAACATAATGTTCGCTTACTTTGTACCTCCGATACAATTTCTTCTGATGTGTTTTTTTCTAAGATCTTACTGATTCGACCGCGAGCAAAATTAGATCGAGGTGCAAAAGCTTTAGTCTCTTTACAGAAGTTCTCGTGAATTTTGACTTCCTCTCGTAATTCAGCTCGTGTGTCTATCTTCAAGTGCAATAGTTCGTATTGCAGCGCGTTGTTCGTTCATCGTCGAAAGATTCTTGATCCTTCTGACGTCGTTTCCTAATTAATTCCCACAGATCGAAATCGTATTTCACATCATCAAATCTACTTCTGAATTCCTTACAAAAGGTCTGCCATGAAAGTAGTGGGTTTTTCTTATGGAAGTTCCAAAACCAATCAATGGCTCTTCCATGGAAAAGTAAGTGTATTCATTGAGATTTTGCAAGGTCAGGGAACGAATGCGGTATAAGAATTCATCTACGTTCATTGAGTCGTTTGTGCCGTCGTACTTAAGTCGCCAACTTTGCATAAAACTAGCTGCTTTTTCTGAGGTCATGCCTGCATTCGAATGACTACTACCCCTGGGACTAATTGTCTCCATATTTGGTAAATTGTCAGCAGACGCTTCAAAGTTTTGACCATTCCTTTCAAAGGATCCACTCGATTCTGGTGCTGTTTGACTTGGCTCTGATTCAGATTCTTTCCTACCTAAGTTTATTTTCGGCAACTGCTCTTGTATCGCTTGTTCGATGCTTGTCTTAATATAAGTGTTCATTTCAGTCACTAAAACTCGTTGCTGAGCCTGTAGCTCTTCATTTATAAAATTTACTATTTCAGCATTTGGGCTGTTAACTGTTACGTTGTTTTCAGAACCACCCTGCCACGGTTTGCCTGTAAATCATTTGCGGGGACGTTGCATGGAACGAGTGTGCATGCCTCTTTTAGGCGTAGCACCTCGGCTTTTTGTAATTCTGCTGCCACAGTATTATTGTTAAAATTTAACTGGTTTGGTCTACAAACTGTTTTTCATGTTGGAAATATCGTTGCCTCCTCCAACTTTTCACTAATAAATCTATTATGGAACCGATGGTTGCAAACGGTAGTTGCGAGTAGCTGTTCCGGTCCTAACTGCTCATGGCAAATGCCACAAAATGGGTCTTGTGCATTAAGCGCATCCACAATGTTATCTGTACTACGTCTTACTGCCATTGTGAGTGTATGTCAAATATTATAATAAATCAAAACGAAACCAATATTATCCTGAATACTTGGTCTGTAATTTTCCCACGTGTTGTTGCTTACAAATTTAAAGGTAACCCTAAATTGTTCCAACTTTTCTATTGCAAGTTAAATGGATTATATTGCTGATTTGGTTGTTAATGCTCAATCACAACTGGACAACAGCCGAAGCTTTTGCAGTATGTTGTAATTCCGAGAAATTCTTGTAGCATGCGAACTCAAAGTTGTGTTATTTTACTTTGGCCTTTCTTGTATCCCCAATGTTTAAATAAAATTATAGTCATGAGTGGTCGACTAATCCAGAATAATCTTAATTACAATCCCATATTCCTACAACTGGCTGCAGATTCAAAACATTGGTTTCCAAAAAAAAAAAAAAAAAACAATAGCACTAATTGAAAAGCTAAATAAAATTGAAAGTGATTCATCTACTTTCATTTTATGGTATGTAATAGAGCTTATATTGGGGCTATCTTTGCACTAGATGTTATTAGCTCAGGTAAAAGGTATGCAAAGTTATTCTACTTTGCTCATATGTTACAAGACCCCTAGAGTTGGGCGCCAAATGTGTAACGGTGGGGTCTCTTGTCGAAGGTATAGTCGGCTCGCTACAGCGTATGGGTTGCTACTGCCTACTTGGGTAGACGAAGATGTCACATGAAACCGGCCGCGGTGCTTAGGGATCGGACTAGCGCACTTCTTGCTCGGTCCAAAGCTCGCCGGATTGGTCGGGGTTCTTCCTCACCCAACGGCACGATTCCATTACCACATTAATTAAGTGCGCTTTCAGGATGACAACTTTCGAACGTTACGTTAACAAAAAAGAAAAAATGAACTGAAATAAAATAAATGTATCTTACGTGGAAGGTTTAGCTCCGACCGAAGCTTTGTTGAAAACTAATTTTGGGTTGCCCTTATGAGAGTAAGAAGGTGTTATTGCCTCTCTTCCATACCCTCCCAACCATGACAAGCTTTGATAATGTATTTGCCTGTGCCTATATTAAGGTTCTTTAACTGTTAATACAACTTGCAAGCAGCCATCACAGGTACTTTACAAACCATTTAGAAAACTAAATTTCTATGGTATATATATTCATTCCTTTTATTTATCTACAAACTTTTCTTAGAACAATATCACATTTCGTTTCTATCTTTTCTCTCATCTCTTACTTGCTTGCTATTAATGTTTAACTTTAACCTAATCGGAAATTTACAAATTCATCAATTCAATTCAAATATATTGGGTTAATTTCTGTTTCTACAACTAAGAATTGGTCTGCATAAATATTCGTACACATATATTCATAAATATGCACATATATATATTGTATATAGGTAACGAGGTAACTTACTCAGTTCCAAAAAAATAAATCTGACGTTGGGCCTAAAGTTTACGATGTCTTGAGATAATATTTGCTATAGTTTTGGGAACATCAAATATTTATAAGTATATATATGTTCAAATATGTATGCAGAGTAACATGATTTCTTTGCTGGGGTCTCACGAACGCTCCTTGCTTATTTCTTTTAATTATAATGAATATCCATTAACTTGTAAAATATTAACTTACTTTGACAGTATTAAAAAAAAAAAAAATATATATATTTATATTAATATCCAGCTTGTTTAATCAAATCGATATTAAGATACATATATATATATATATATATATATATATATATATATAAAGCTTTTAAGCGCAGATGGTTCTATTGGTATAACGATGCAACTGAGCGGTCAGTCATCAGAAAGCATCAGTTAAGAAAAGTTTAACTTCTGACCAGCAAGTGATTTTAAAAGAAGATAATACAGACTAATATAATTATTACTTGTGCCAAGAGCCTTAGTATTGTTGATCTGGGAGAAAGAAAAACTCACCTAGGAAAAGAAAATTGATCCTGTTGTGCAGACTTATTCAAAAAGTTAGTTTTGCGAATTGGTATAGAAGTTAATTATTGTATTTCATATAGAAAAACTAGTGTTGCGGTTGCCAAAGTGTGGTGCAGATTATACCAAGTGTACCAAGAACAACCACCCCTTTGCAACTCGCGCACGGCTACAAATCGGATTGTGACCAAGCCAGTGACGAAGATATAAGAACAACCAATAAAGAGACTTATACTTTTATCGAAGGGAACTCATATATTTTATTTTTTTTATCAATACTGTCAAAGTTAGTTAAGATTTAACAAGTTAATGCATATTCATTATAATTAAAAGAAATAAGCAAGGAGCGTTCGTGAGACCCCAGCAAAGAAATCATGTTACTCTGCATATATATTTGAACATAGGTATATATACTTATAAATATTTGATGTTTCCAAAACTATAGCAAATATTATCTCAAACCATCGTAAACTTTGGGCCCAACGTCTGCGTTGATGGAATTTTGAATGGAGTAAGATATTGACAGATTTATTTATTTGGAACTGAGTAAGTTACCTCGTTACCTATATACAATATATATATGTACATATTTATGAATATATGTGTACGAATATTTATGCAGACCAATTCTTAGTTGTAGAAACAGAAATTAACCCAATATATTTGAATTGAATTGATGAATTAGTAAATTTCCGATTAGGTTAAAGTTAAACATTAATAGCAAGCAAGTAAGAGATGAGAGAAAAGATAGAAACGAAATGTTTTGATATTGTTCTAAGAAAAGTTTGTAGATAAATAAAAAGAATGAATATATATACCATGGAAATTTAGTATTCTAAATGGTTTGTAAAGTACCTGTGATGGCTGCTTGCAAGTGGTATTAACAGTTAAAGAACCTTAATATAGGCACAGGCAAATACATTATCAAAGCTTGTCATGGTTGTTAGGGTATGGAAGAGAGGCAATAACACCTTCTTACTCTCATAAGGGCAACCCAAAATTAGTTTTCAACAAAGCTTCGGTCGGAGCTAAACCTTCCACGTAAGATACATTTATTTTATTTCAGTTCATTTTTTCTTTTTTGTTAACGTAACGTTCGAAAGTTGTCATCCTGAAAGCGCACTTAATTAATGTGGTAATGGAATCGTGCCGTTGGGTGAGGAAGAACCCCGACCAATCCTGCGAGCTATAGACCGAGCGATAGCAAGAAGTGCGCAACTCCGATCCCTTAGCACCGCGGCCGGTTGCATGTGACATCTTCGTCTACCCAAGTAGGCAGTAGCAACCCATACGCTGTAGCGAGTCGACTATACCTTCGACAAGAGACCCCACCGTTACACATTTGGCGCCCAACTCTAGGGGCCTTGTAACATATGAGCAAAGTAGAATAACTTTGCATACCTTTTACCTGAGCTAATTACATCTAGTGCAAAGATAGCCTCAATATAAGCTCTATTACATACCATAAAATGAAAGTAGATGAATCACTTTACATGTTATTTAGCTTTTCAATTAGTGCTATTGTTTTTTTTTTTTTTTTTTTTTGGAAACCAATGTTTTGAATCTGCAGCCAGGTGTAGGAATATGGGATTGTAATTAAGATTATTCTGGATTAGTCGACCACTCATGACTATAATTTTCTTTAAACATTGGGGATACAAGAAAGCCCAAAGTAAAATAACACAACTTTGAGTTCGCATGCTACAAGAATTTCTCGGAATTACAACATACTGCAAAAGCTTCGGCTGTTGTCCAGTTGTGATTGAGCATTAACAACCAAATCGGCAATATAATCCATTTAACTTGCAATAGAAAAGTTGGATTAATTTAGGGTTACCTTTAAATTTGTAAGCAACAACACGTGGGAAAATTACAGACCAAGTATTCAGGATAAAATTGGTTTCGTTTTGATTTATTATAATATTTGACATACACTCACAATGGCAGTAAGACGTAGTACAGATAACACTGTACATGCGCTTAATGCACAAGACCCATTTTGTGGCATTTGCCATGAGCAGTTAGGACCGGAACAGCTACTCGCAACTACCGTTTGCAACCATCGGTTCCATAATAGATTTATTAGTGAAAAGTTGAAGGAGGCAACGATATTTCCAACATGAAAAACAGTTTGTAGACCAAACCAGTTAAATTTTAACAATAATACTGTGGCAGCAGAATTACAAAAGGCCGAGGTGCTACGCCTAAAAGAGGCATGCACACTCGTTCCATGCAACGTCCCCGCAAATGATTTACAGGCAAACCGTGGCAGGGTGGTTCTGAAAACAACGTAACAGTTAACAGCCCAAATGCTGAAATAGTAAATTTTATAAATGAAGAGCTACAGGCTCAGCAACGAGTTTTAGTGACTGAAATGAACACTTATATTAAGACAAGCATCGAACAAGCGATACAAGAGCAGTTGCCGAAAATAAACTTAGGTAGGAAAGAATCTGAATCAGAGCCAAGTCAAACAGCACCAGAATCGAGTGGATCCTTTGAAAGGAATGGTCAAAACTTTGAAGCGTCTGCTGACAATTTACCAAATATGGAGACAATTAGTCCCAGGGGTAGTAGTCATTCGAATGCAGGCATGACCTCAGAAAAAGCAGCTAGTATTATGCAAAGTTGGCGACTTAAGTACGACGGCACAAACGACTCAATGAACGTAGATGAATTCTTATACCGCATTCGTTCCCTGACCTTGCAAAATCTCAATGGATACACTTACTTTTCCATGGAAGAGCCATTGATTGGTTTTGGAACTTCCATAAGAAAAACCCACTACTTTCATGGCAGACCTTTTGTAAGGAATTCAGAAGTAGATTTGATGATGTGAAAGACGATTTCGATCTGTGGGAATTAATTAGGAAACGACGTCAGAAGGATCAAGAATCTTTCGACGATGAACGAACAACGCGCTGCAATACGAACTATTGCACTTGAAGATAGACACACGAGCTGATTTACGAGAGGAAGTCAAAATTCACGAGAACTTCTGTAAAGAGACTAAAGCTTTTGCACCTCGATCTAATTTTGCTCGCGGTCGAATCAGTAAGATCTTAGAAAAAACACATCAGAAGAAATTGTATCGGAGGTACAAAGTAAGCGAACATTATGTTGGAATTGTGATAAAGTAGGTCACCGTTATGACGAATGTTTGGGAAAGCGGAAAATCTTTTGTTATGGTTGTGGAGCTAAAAATGTTTTTAAGCCATACTGTAACTAAAAGAGGGATGCGCAAACCAACACCTAGTCGACGCATCTCTGAAAATTCAAAAACCACAGAAGTTTTCAGTGGTCGATGTTGATACTCAAACAGACTATGCAAAGTTATTGACACCCGTAAATATACGATTAAAGAAATATTTGGATACGCGAAAAATAATTTTTGGGAGCATTCAGTCCCTGGCCTGTTTTTATAAGCCGAAGCGTTCCACAATTAGGATTAGAAATTTTTGGAAAAACATTAAACGTACTCGTAAAAAACTAGTTCAATCAGTTTATATGAGTTTCGATAACCGATTGTTAACTGATTTAAGTTTAGAAGGTAATAACTATGTGGCCTTGCTAGACTCAGGAGCGACCATCAGTTGTCGAGGAAGTACAGCAGCTCAAACGATGGTGAATCATCCAAAGATGCATAAGTGCTCAGGCACGGTACGGACAGCTAACAATGAGTCTTGCCCTATAGCCGGCTCAGACGGTTTTTAGATTTTCGTGGCAAGGCACACAACGTAGAATTTTTTTTTGATACCATCTCTTTAACATGATGTATATCTAGGTATAGACTTTTGGAAAGAATTTGGCCTTTTATCGCATCTCTTAGAGCCAAGTGCCATACTAAATGAATTAGATAATTTTGATATTAATTACACGGAAAACTCGAAAATGCATAAACTAAGCACCAAAGACAGGTTTCGATTAAATGCAATGGTGCAAAATTTTCCCTCACATGAGCGGGAAGGATTAGGACGCACCAATTTAATTGAACACAGCATAGAAGTAGATCAAGTGACTCCAGTGAAACAGCGTCATTGGCCTGTTTACCCAGCTATGGAAAAATTAATATTTGACGAGGTAAGAAAAATGTTAGAAATGGAAAGCAACTGTGTTCTTGTTCGTAAACGGGAAAAAATAGATTGTGTTTGGATTCTCGTATTGTATATAAATTCACTCGCAAAGATGCGTATCCGTTGCCGCATATCGATGGTATACTTAGTCACTTACCACCGGCTAAATATGTATATCACGGGTCTCGATATGAAACACGCATTTGGCAGATACCATTGGCAGCAAAGTCTAGGCAGTATACCGCTTTCACAGTCCCTAATCGTCCATTATACCAATGCAAGGTAATGCCTTTTGGATTGTGCAACGCACCTCAATCACTATGCAGACTAATGGAAAATGTGATTCCGGCTAATTTGCGAACCCGGGTGTTTGTCTACTTAGACGATTTACTTTTGTTATCAGAAGATTTTGACTCACACTTATTGCTGTTACAAGAAGTATCTTTGTTGATAAGGAAAGCAAACCTAACGATAAACATAGCAAAGTCCAAGTTTTGAATGCGAGAAATCAAATATCTGGGATTTGTTATTGGGGACGGACAATTGAAGACTGACCCAGGTAAGATACATGCCATAATTGACTTCCTTCTGCCAAAAAGCGTTAAACAATAAAGACGTTTCCTTGGACTTACAGGATGGTATAAACGTTTTGTCAACAATTATGCGTCAGTCAGCTTTCCGCTAACCGAACTATTGAAAAAACATAAAGGGCTCGAGTGGAATGATGATGCAGGTTTTGCTTTTAAGGATTTGAAAACACGGCTCACCTCAGCTCCGGTACTGGCTACACCACATTTTTCGAGACCGTTCATGTTAATTTGTGATGCTAGCACTACAGGAATAGGCTGCGTTTGTGCTCAACTCAATGACCAAGGAGAAGAGGCTTCCATAGTATTTATGTCGGAAAAGCTCTCAAAGGCTCAACGGAACTATTGCGTGACCGATCTTGAATGCCTAGCTGTACTAAGGGGAGTTTATAAGTCTAGAGCCTACGTAGAAGGCCAAGTCTTTGAGGTTATTTAAGACCATGCCTCCCTGCAATGGCCCATGAAACAAAAAGATCTTAGAGGAAAGAAAGGAAGATGGATTATTAGGCTTCAGGGTTTTAAATTTAAGGTTTCACATCGGCGTGGTACACAAAAACTTCGTTTTAATCAAGCGAAATTACCAGACTTACAAATAATGGATGATTTTGCGTATAAGCGAACCGAATTTGCAACAGGGAGTTTAGTTGAGGATAACTCATCGTGGCAGCTTTGGGTACCCTCTGACCTTACCACTTCTATTATTGCGAGAGCTCACGATCCTCCTAACGCAGCCCACTGTGGCATAGGGAAGACCATCGAGAAAATCAAAAGATATTTATTATGGCCACATTGACCGCCCAAATACGGAAGTATGTACTGAATTGCGATGTTTGTCGTCAAACAAAAAGTCCTTATATTATTTTAAGACCTAAGATGGGTAAACCTATGGTGTCAGAGCGAACTTTTCAGAAACTTTATATGGACCTTCTTGGACCATATGCCCGGTCAAAAAATGGAAATATAGGTTTGCTAGTCGTGATTGACCACAATACCAAATATCATTTTTTTTTTTTTTTTTGTATCCACTTAAAAAGTTCACTTCGTTAAAAAATTATCGAATATTTAGAAAATATTTTTTTTTGTACGTTTGGTGTGCCAGAAACTATTCTGACTGACAACGGCACACAATTCGTAGCTGGGACCTTCGAAGCATTCTTAACGCAATATGGTGTCGCCCATATCTCTACGGCCATTTATTCTCCACAAGCCAATGCTAGCGAAAGAGTAAATAGATCTGTATTAGCAGCGATTCGATAATATATAGGAAAAGATCATTCGAACTGGGACAATAAATTGAATGCAATTTGACCTGCTCTAAGAGCAAGCGTTCATCAGAGCACTGGGTACTCTCCATATTTCCTAGCGTTTGGTCAAATCATGATGCTGCATGGAAAAGATTATGAGCTACTAAGACGATTAGGATTATTATCCAATTGCAATTTTGCTTTGCTACGCAACGGACGTGTTTTTTTTATGCGCTTCGCTTTTTTGACTATTGTGCGTCTTATTTCTGCTATTAATTTCGCGAATTTGTGTAAACTAATAGTTTTGTGACTTTGTGTTTTGTCGGTTTGCCTAAACCCAAAGTGGACATTAAATTAACGATTTAATTTGCATTTGTTTTAAAGTGTTTCCAAGCACAACAACAAACTGCAGTCCAGCATACTGAAAAATTTGCTCAACTTGCTGCCGCCTGCTTTTGTTTTGTTTTTGCTTTTTGCTTTTACGCTCACTCTCTCACTCTCTCTCTCTTTTTTCAAGCACTGCAGTGCATTAAACCGTTTCTTGATCGTTTACTCTAACGCGCTCTTTTGTGTTGGTGTTGGTCGCGGTCAAACTTTTCTCCGTTGCTTGTTGCTTTCGGTGGTCGCGCTCGCGCCGTTTTTGTTTGTGAAGCTGTGAAGTAAGTTTTGTTTGTAGCTTTACTATTTGCACATTAGGGTGGACCTGTATATTAATAATAACAATTTTCTGCAGAGATTTTTTTTTATTTTTATTTATTTTTTTTTTTTACTTTTATATTCTTTTAATAAATTCAATAAAATGTCTGTTTGCTGCTATGCGAATTGTCAAGTCCGCGCTAACTCAAAAATGGGTTTTGTCTGCTGCTGGATGTGCACAAATGTTGCTCATGAGCAATGTGCTGGCATTAATGGCCGTATCTCAGACCTCTTGAAGGTTACTAATTTAGAGTGGCCGTGTTGGTCATGTTTGGAGAAAAAAAAGACATTGCAAGCTTTATAGAAACTCAACTTGGCTTAGAGGGCGTTTTCTGTCAGTTGAATAAACTGTGTGAAAAATTCTCATCGGTTCAGAGAAACCTTAGCGAGAAAAATCTCGTACAGGATTCTCCAAAGCGTAAAAAGGCCAACGTTAGGCAGTTATCGGGCTCTGTGGCGTTGGAAAATACTCCAAACGCTCCGATACCACAGTGTAAAGTAAATAAAAATCTTCTTGTCCCTTCTACTAAAGTTATCAAGAACTTAGATAATATAACAATAACTCCCATGTATATTGTCTTATCTGATCCCGATCCTTCGGTTCCTTTGGTGGTTAGTAGTGTTGATGTTAATCAACAAAAAAACTCTATCAAACCTAAAGAGCCAAATATTCAATTATCCGAGACTTAGTCTTCCAAACCAGCCTCAGTGGAGGATATAATTAAAAAATTTGTTGGTGTCCCACCTAAAAAACAAATATTTGTTTCAAGGCTTCCCCCTGATTTAACATCAGATGATGTCAAGGTCTTTATCAAGGCCAAATCGAATGCCAATGTCACGGTGGAGAAATTCAAATTTGCTTATGATCGGAACATTTCGTCTTTTAAAATCAGTGTTTCGAATCAAGATTTTTGCACCATATGCTGCAAAGAATTTTGGCCAGAACACATAATTGTGAAAGAGTATACTGCAAGAAAAACAAATCGGCCCCCGATTGTATCTACACTTCCGGTGGTTGGATCTAAGGTAACTCTCCCAATAACTGATAGTTCAAAAAACTAACATCCTCCTTCTTACTTGGCTATCAGAATGTAAGAGGTCTTTGTAGTAAACTCACTAGCTTATACCTTAATAGTCTTTCTTTCCCTTTCCATGTCATTGCCTTTACTGAATCGTGGTTAAGGCAAGACATTCTCAATTCCGAAATTCTATGTAGTACATATTCTATTTACAGAAAGGACCGTACTCTTCGGCGTGGTTGTGGAGTGCTTATTGCTGTGAATGTAGACTTTCCTTCTGAAACAGTCGTATTAGATAGTTCTTTTGATATAGAGTTTATTGCTGTAAAGCTAAACATTTGCGGTATTAACATTTTTATCACTTGTTCCTATATACCTCCTTCCTCTGATCTCTCCATCTATGAGACACATCTATCTGCTATTCATTCTGTCACTGCCTTTCTTTCTGATCGCGATTTTCTTGTAGTTCTTGGTGATTTCAACATTGCTGAAGCTACTTGGATTTCTTGTCCTGACTCTGGTGCCCTGACTCCCACGGCCCCGAATGAATTTTTAATCGACTTACTTGGGATGTCATTGAGTCAAATTAATGCTATCCCAAATTCTCTTAATAAAATGCTTGATCTGATTTTTGTTTTGGATTCATCATCTTCATCCGTTTCCCGTTCCCAGCCTATATCTTATCCCGAAGACTTATACCATCCTGCGTTGAAGCTGTTGATTTTTTACCTTCCCGGACGCGTTGCAATGTCAAAATGCCTTTGAGTCGAGTTCGTCAATTTTTTAAAACTGATTTTGAGGGTCTCGCCCTGCTTTTATCCCATACTGACTGGTCTCCCCTCTACGAGTCTGACGACTTGGACGTGGCAATCAGTATTTTTTACAATACCTTATATTCTTTATTTGATTTATGTGTCCCGGTTGGTGAGCTAAACAGGTCTAATAAACCTGTTTGGTTTACCCGAGAGTTGACAATTCTCAAAAATCGAAAATCTAAACTCTACAAGAGATTTAGAAAAAGCGGCTCATCGGTAGCCTATTCTGCATACTTGATTGCTCGTGCCAGTTTTGATATCTTAAACAACCAATGTAATAAGAACTACCTGACTCGGTGTAGATTACAGTTTCAGCAGGATCCAAGGCAGTTTTTTGATTTTGTTAATGCGAAGCGTAGGTCATCGACACTCCCAACGGAGGTATTCTTTGAGGAAACGAAGGCAAATTCTGAACAGGAGATTGCAAATATATTTGCCCAATTTTTTCAAACGACGTATAGTTCTTTTCAATCTCAAGTCGGTTTGCCTTACCCTTATCAGGTTAATGGCTCGAATCGCATCTTTGGACTGAAAATCACTGAGAACTCACTTTTAAATAATCTAAATGTTTTAAAACCTATATTTTCCCCAGGATCTGACGGAGTGCCAGGCTGTGTGCTTAGACACTGCGCTCATGGTCTTTTAAAGCCGTTGCTTAAAATGTTTAACTTGTCCCTGGAGTTAGGCTCCTTTCCAAAAATCTGGAAAGAGTCATTTATTATTCCTCTCCATAAAAAAAGAAACAAATGTAATGTTCAAAATTATAGGGGTATCTCCAAGTTGTCTGCTATTCCTAAGATTTTTGAAAAATTAATAACCTCCCATCTTCAACACCTTTGTAAATCTATTATTTCACCGTGCCAGCACGGATTTATGAAACAAAGATCTACTACCACTAACTTGTTAGAATTTACTTCGTTTGTTATCAAGGGTTTTCAGGACAAATTGCAGACTGATGTTATTTAAACTGATTTTAGCAAGGCTTTCGACTCTGTAGATCATCATCTCCTAATACATAAACTAGAACTCTTGGGCTTTTCAAATATTCTAGTTCTTTGGATTAAAGACTACCTAACTCTTATAACTCAGAGGGTTTAATTTAAAGGGTCCGTTTCCAAGACGGTTCAGGTCACTTCAGGCGTTCCTCAGGGTAGTCATCTTGGTCCTTTATTATTTATTTTTATGTACGCTGATGATGTAAAGTTATGCACGTCAGCTGCAACTCCCCTAGCTGCTCAACAGCTTCAAAGAGATTTAGACAACTTTCAAATGTGGTGTAAAGTAAATTTTTAAATCTTAATTACAGTAAATGTAAAGTAATGTCATTTTTTAGATGTTTGCCCTTTTTTAATATTTATTTTCTTGACAACAAACCACTAGACAGAATTGAATGGGTTGACAATTTGGGCATCGTTATGGACCCAAAGCTTAAGTTTGACAAGCATATTTCTTCAATTTCTAATCGAGCATCTGGTGTCTTGGGCTTCATTAAGCGCTGGTCGAAGGAGTTCAACGATCCCTACTTAACAAAAACTCTGTATACTTCTCTTGAACGACCGATTCTGGAATATGGATCTTGTATATGGTTTCCCAAATACGAAATTCATCAGAATAAAATAGAATCGGTACAAAAACAATTTCTGCTCTTCGCACTTAGAGGTCTTAACTGGGACACTAACAATAATTTGCCATCTTATCGTAGTAGACTTTTACTAATAGATCTTCCTTCTCTTAATGATCGTAGAGTAATGCTAGCATTTTCCTTTTTTCACAAATTAATTAATGGTGAAATTGATTCTTCTGAATTAATAAACCAAATTAACTTTGCTGTTCCTATTAGAAATACTAGAATTTTTGTACCTATATCTCTTCAAACTTGTAATTCTAGTTATGCTCTTCATAACCCTTTTCGTATTCTGTGTTCTATTTATAACGATCTTTCCCACTTAATACACAGTGCCACTCCTACTTGCTCTATTGTTAGCAATCATCGTTAGCGATCATCCTTAGCGATCATCGTAACCAACAAGAATGAAACTTATATAGAGTCGTCATGAGGCGAAATTCTGACTGCCAGTTGGAATAGGCAATCGTGGCGACACTCTCTCACAAAGCGCTGCTGCTTTTTTCTCTGCCAGCGCATTTCGTGCCCGATTATCAAGCCACTCGGCTTGGCGACTGTTATACGCTTTTGTTTTCTCATAGCACAGCCAGCCAGCCATGCTCTGAGTATATGCCCATAGGCAGCGATGTTGCAGCGCGCAGTCGCTTCTTAGCTTGCTGTGTGCCCTTCTTTTCCTTGTATAAACATATGAGCGTGTCTACGTCACACGTATTATCACTTTTTGCGACGTTGCCTTAATGAAGCTATGCATTATACCCACATTCATATATATTTATATATGTTTGCTGTTTTGCTAGGATTTCTACTGATTTTTGTTATTTTGTTTGGGCTGGCTAGTGCTAGTGTGTTAGTGATTTTGTATTTCTACATGACATATTTAATTGTATGAGTAGCATTTATCATGGCATGCATTGACCTTTCTCTACTATATTATCATTTCAATTTGGTGCAGAATTTGTATTTTGCCTACAAAAACTTAAAACCAAGAACTTCCAAGCAAGTCAAATATCATTTTTGCTGCTGGTCGAGCATTTGAGTAACAGGCGAACAGCAAAATAAACAAGCGTCTAGTAAAATAAGCAGCCGAATATCAGTTTTGCATTGCTGGTCATATATACTCTTTCATGTTTTCATTTCTATGACCATTTTCAGCAATTTTGCCATCGCAACTACCATACGCTTATGCAGCGATGCGCACAAACTGCGAAAGTGTATTTAGTTGTGCATATGTCGATTTCATTTGCCGAAAACTCGGAATATAAGAAAATAAAGAATGATAGAAAATAAATTAAGAACTAAAATAAAGGGTCGGCCAATGTTTCACACACATTCACATAGTTATATATGTATGTGTGTCATACATGCGCTCATGTCGTTTTGCTGCTTATCGCCAATGCACTATGGGAAATTTTGCCAAAAAACTGGCATTTATTAATTTTGTACATATACTTACTTTAACATTTTGTTAATGTAATTCTGTTCTTAAAACATTGAACTTTTATGTTCTCAAGCAGCTGCCAGAAAACTCTTCAATAAAGCAAAGGCTCAAAATGACGAACAGACATGGGCTGACTACAAGGCAGGGCTCTCCGTGTTCAAAAAGGAGCTTCGCAAAGCAAAACGAACTTCTTGGAGAACTTTCTGCTCAGAGATAGATAGTACTTCCAAAGCAGCCAGACTAAGGAAGCTACTAAGTAAAACTCCTCAGACTCTTGGTTTCATCAAGAATGCAAACGATGAATGGACATCATCCAGTGAAGAATCACTAACCTTACTCCTGGACACACATTTTCCGGGGGAAGTAGATCGCCAAGACCTTGTGATCTGCACGCTAGCGGGGAGACACAGAAGCTCTTGCAATTGCTCAGTGAAAGCAATATCCATCGGGCAATTAAGAGCTTCAAACCCTATAAATCACCAGGAATAGACAATATCATTCCTGCCCAATTGCAGTCCGCGGGGAAATTAGCCATCAATTGGCTTAAGAACATATTCTCCAGGGTTTTTAAAAGTGGTATAATTCCGGGGCCATAGCTGGCCCGGCCCGGCCAAAAGCCGGAAAACCCTCGCACACAACAGCTAAAGATTTTCGACCTATCAGTCTCTCGTCTTTTCTACTGGAAACGATGGAGAGGCTGCTCTGTCTTCATTTGAGAAGCACTATTCCCATATCGCTTCTCTCACCAGTTCAGCATGCCTATTCTAAGAGCAAGTCTACCGAGACTGCACTGCATGCACTTACTGCATACATTGAAAAGTCTATACACAGGGAAAACTATACGCTAGTAGCGTTCCTAGACATAGAGGGAGCTTTCAACAACGTCACTCCTAGGACTATCACCGACTCGCTGACGGATTTGGGGGTTGACTCCCTGACTGTGCACCTGATCGATCAGATGCTCCAATGCAGGATCGTAAGGGCTGTACTGGGGGCAGTGACTGTCACCAAATCCGGTGATCGTGGAACCCCACAAGGCGGAGTCCTCTCTCCTCTTCTATGGAACGTAGCAGTAAACCAACTGCTTCTGTCCATGGATGGGGGAGGGTGCAAAGTGGTAGCCTATGCAGACGACGTTGCCCTAGCCTTTTCAGGCAAGTTCCCGCAGACGTTATGTGACCGAATGACGGAAGCCCTTGCTAGGCTTTCCGGTTGGACAAAAAGATCTGGATTAGGAGTTAATCCAGCTAAAACGGAGCTGGTCCTCTTTACGAGGAAATACAAAATTCCGTCTCTACAGCCACCAACTCTAGATGGGGTTGAACTGTCCTTTAGTGACTCAGCAAGATACCTAGGTCTAATTCTAGACAAGAAATTAAACTGGAATCTTAATACTGAAGAGCGTATAAGGAAGGCACATGTTGCTCTATACGCCTGTAGGAAGACAATCGGACTTAAATGGGGCATGACTTCGCAAGTTGTCCATTGGCTCTACACTGCGGTAGTCAGACCAATTTTATTCCATGGTGTTTCTGTCTGGTGGCCTGCACTTGACAAGAAAACAGTCACCAGGAAATTAGGAAGGGTGCAGCAAACTGCTGCGCTCTGCATAACAAGAGCTTTACGTACGACCTCGGGTAACGCTCTTGATGCCATACTGCACTTCCTACCTGTCGAAATGATGGGGCGGAAAATAGCAACTATGTCAGCGCTCCGAATGAGGGAAGCCAAACAGTGGATAGGCCAGGACTTTGGACATTCAAGTATCTTGAAAGACAATCCACTCATACCAGACAATACGGATTATCAGATCCCACAGGTGTATTTAGACACTCCCTTTACCACACTAATCCCAACTAGAGAGAACTGGGAAGAAGGCTTGCCCGCAAGACCTGCGGAAGCTATAGAAATTTTTACAGACGGCTCAAAGCTGGACGGTAGAGTAGGAGGCGGCATTTTCTGCGCCAATTTTAACTTACGCAAAGCTTTTCGACTCCCTGACCACTGTAGCGTCTTCCAGGCAGAAGTGCTAGCAATTCAGGAGTCACTAAGTTGCATTCCACATAGGTGTAATGTCAGTAAAATCTATATCCTCACAGACAGCCAAGAAGCTATTAGATCGCTGGAGTCGTACACGTCGAACTCTAAGGCTGTTCATAACTGTCGCAAATCTCTAATCGAGATGGCAGAGCAGTTTAAAATATGCCTAGTATGGGTCCCAGGACATAGGGACATAGAAGGCAACTGCATCGCTGATGAACTTGCCAGATTAGGAACTACCATTTAACTCCTTCCAGACAAAGAGTGCATTGGTATACCTATGGCATCCTGTAGACTCAACCTAAGAGATTTCTTCGAGATGGAAGCCAACAGAGTATGGCAGCTCTCCACTCACAACTCACGTATTGCTCATCAAACCTGGCCAACCAGATGCCGGAAAAGATCAAATGAGCTCTGCCTCCTAAGCCGGAACAAGTGCTCTATTGTTACCAGAGTGATGACTGGACATTGGCTTGTGGGGGCACATGCGGCCAGATTATTGGTCCCACACAACGACTTCTGCAGAAGTTGTAGAGACGAGGAGGAAGAAGAAACAGTTCTTCACCTTCTTTGTACCTGTTCGGCCTTATGCAAAACTAGGCAAAGAATCCTTGGTGACTTTTTCTTCGAAGATCTATCTGAACTTGCGAGTAAAAGACCCAAAGATGTAGCAAGGTACATCCAAGTCACAGGAAGGACTCATGATGCGGAGTCATACCAAGAGTCATAGAGGGGTCTCAGAGCCTTTCGCGGCATCACAATGGGCCGAGTGCGGCCTAAGTGCGCCGAGGGGGTATCCCTCCTTGGTAACCGCTCTAGCCTAACCTAACCTATGTTCTCAAAAGAAAATGTTAAATTAACAGACCTCTGTTATGTAATTTACAGTTGAAGTCAGCTGTTTGCACCCAACACCACCGCTGTTTAATTGCACATTTCAAATTGAAAGTAAAATATACAAATATTAAAGTTAATTGTAATTGTAATTGTTTGTTTTAAGTTTAATGTCGTTTTAAAGATCTTTTAATTCCTAATCCAATGCGTGTAGTCTCAATGTGCACTTTTGCGCACTTTTCAAGATATTTGATTTTATAGGAACCAACCTCGCGATTCCCCATGCGGACTTGTTTGCAGTGTGGCAACGCATGAAGTGCCGTTTGAATAAAAATAAGGCGGTATTTGACTATATAAGTGAATATGTTGATAAAAGCATTATCGAAAGTAATGAAAGCTTTTTGAATGAAAGAGTCCGAATGTTTTGCAGAAATTTATTAACAAACAAAAGAAATACAAAATTGTTTGTTAGCAAGCATAAGAACTGGCTCGAAGGTAAACTGTGCTTAACCTTCAATGCAAAAAGTATAAAAAGCCATTCAAAAGTGAGATCACCGGGTCGCCCAAAGATCTTGTTTGTTTTAAAAGGCGCAAGAGGGCAAAGAAAGGAAGCAGGCGATCTGGCCAAATCGCATGGAACAAACTTGCGTTTGCTTGTTCAAGCAGCCAGCATGGCTGTCCGTAAGCGTGGACTTGTGGATCTTGCTTCTGTTCTCAAAACATTATCCATAAAGCCCAGAAAAGACAAGAACCAAAGAAAGAAAGAAAGTTTAGTTCAGATATGTTGGAAATCAAAAAAATTTTCATACGAGAAATCACAGTTTTACCGATTTTTTCTATGGGAGCTATATTCTGTGATTGACCAATGGCGATAATTTTTTGCAACAATATTTGTACTATAACATCATGCTTAAATCCCAGATTTGGACCTGATATGCTATAAAACAAAAAAAATACGTAACCTATCTTTTTTAAAAGGGGCGGTGACACGCCCATTTTATAAAAAACATTTTCCTTTCGTACTTAAAAACTTAACGCAAAAAACCAAAACAAAATATCTTGCGTGGTTCTCCGGTTATTAATTAATGCCAGTTTTTTGGCAAAATTTCCCATAGTGCAATGATCACCGAAAACCTAGACTTAGTGTCTATTCTACATTTTGCTGCTGATCGGCAAGCAAATTTTGTTTGACACTTGTTTATTTTGCTATGCGCCTGTTGCTACAAGTCTTGGAAGTCTTTATTTTGTCTCTTGGCGAACGCTGGCGATCTATGGCGATCGGTGGCGTTCGGCTATGCAGCAACAGCGTCTGCTGAGCAAAGCTAGAAAGAAGTCTTTGCTAATATTTTTCTGGCGATCTTGTGAAGCAGAAAGGTCAATGAATGCCATGGCAAATCCTACGCATACAATTAAATAAGTCATGTAGAAATAGAAAATCACTAACACTAGCCAGCCCAAACAAAATAACAAAAATCAGTAGAAATCCTAGCAAAACAGCAAACATATATAAATATATATGAATGTGGGTATAATGCATAGCTTCACTAAGGCAACGTCGCAAAAATGATAATACGTGTGACGTAGACACGCTCATATGTTTATACAAGGAAGAGAAGGGCACACAGCAAGCGAAGAAGCGACTGCGCGCTGCAAAATCGCTGCCTATGGGCATATACTCAGAGCATGGCTGGCTGGCTGTGCTATGAGAAAACAAAAGCGTATAATAGTCGCCAAGCCGAGTGGCTTGATAATCGGGCACGAAATGCGCTGGCAGAGAAAAAAGCAGCAGCGCTTTGTGAGAGAGTGTCGCCACGATTGCCTATTCCAACTGGCAGTCAGAATTTGGCCTCATGACGACTCTACATAAGTTTCATTCTTGTTGCATTTGGCAAACATTTTATTTTTGCATTTCTCAAAATATTTCCATACCTCAGAAGCGCTTTTCTTGTGCTTGCAAGAAGGCTCATAGTCGGTTAAATCAATTGACTCAGCAGCAGCTGATGAAGAAGCACCGTTAGCTTTGTCTAAGACGCAATTGAGTTGTAATGAAATTGGCCATTAATTCTGCGAACTTTACTTACTTGATATGCTCAAAAACTTTTCCATTTCATTAAGAGGAGCCACCACTATTTATTTATTTATGAACGTAAGGCTGTAAGAAACTATAAAAACAATGAATATACGTAACAACATAAACTATTTATTTAAATTACACACTTGCAATTTGAAGCTTCACAATACAATGAAACATCGATGTTGAAAATAAAACATCGATGCATCGAATAATTTTGAAAACATCGATATAATCGATGTTGGCATCGATGGTTTTGCAGCTTTACTGTTGCATATATGTGCGTACCATTGGTGGAGAGTCTGGCAAGACTTTTAACCGCAAATTATGTGTGACCCCTCTTAAAACGAAGTCAATCCCATAGCTCGAGTTGTGTGCAGCTCATCTTCTAGCTACGTTGTGGTTTCAAGTAGCCCTATTGCTTGAAAATTTAAAGCTTGAAAGCATCAATTTGTGGTCGGATTATCAAGTCACACTATGCTGGTTGAAAAGACATCCATCCACACTAGCGACATTCGTTGCAAATAGAGTTTCCGAAATCCAAGAACTTTCAGAATATTTTGTATGGCGTCATGCGCCTACAGAACAGAATCCTGCTGATTTAGTTTTGCGTGGTACAGATTTAAATGGTCTGAGGTGTTCGCTGTTGGAAAACGGGCCAGATTTCTTGCTTACAAGTGCTGATTAATGGCCTTGTCTCCACAAATTCTAAATCTCTCGTGACTTACAGCAGTCCGACAACAAGAAAAGCGCGGCAGTATTTTCAGTAGCGAAGAGCCAAACAAATGTAATTGTCGATCTCGTTGAAAGACGTCGTCGTACAACAAGCTACTTCGTACAACAGCTAACCCTGAGGCAGTTGTATCAGCAAGAGAGCTTAATTTATCAATTTTTAGATTTATATATGTGCTTCAAAAAGTTGAGTTGGGTTAAGATTTCGTCATATTAGAAAGATCGGAAGTTTCGGTTCCAAATCTTCAACGTTTGAATCCCTTCATACACACCATCGAGCTGACTGGTGCTACTTTTCGCTTAATTCGCGTTGGAGGCAGGCCATTAAATGCTCAAATTCCATATGACGCCAAATTTCCATTGCTGTTCTCTCGAAACTCTCAATTTGTAAATTTGTTCCTTCGCAATTTGCATCAAACACAAGGTGATGGTGTCACTGTTAAGGCAGCAGATTGGGTAATTAATGCACGAGAGGCGTGCACAAATATTGTGAGGAATTGCTTCCACCGTCCACTTTGGTATAAGCCCGTACTACTTGTTCAAATAATGGGCAATTTTCCCGAAGACCGAGTTAGGCAAGTTCGCCCGTTTTTGATTTGTGGAGTAGATTTTTGCGGTCCATTTTATGTATCGTTAAGGCTACGTGGGAAGCCACCTATAAAAACTTATGTGGCAGTCTTCGTGTGTTTTACGTCAAAGGCCGTTCTCCTTGAGCTTGTTGTTGATCTCTCTACTGACATCTTTTTATCTGTTTTCAAAAGGTTCATCAGAAGGAGGGGTCTGCCGGGGAAGATCTACAGCGACAACGCCACCAACTTCGTAGGAGCAAGAAGGGTCCTCGAGTAGTTAAACGAAGCGTTCCACCGCTGTAATGATCTCCTGACAGCGTACGCAGCTCAAAAAAGAAATCGAGTGGTCTTTCATCCCTCCGCGGTCACCAACTTCGGTGGGTTATGGGAGGCAGCCGTCAAAGCCGCCAAACATCGGTTGCTGCGAGGGGTCGGCAAAGTCAAACTCAGCGCAGACGAGTTGAACACTCACCTGGTGGAAGTCGAGGCTCTGCTCAACTCTTGCCCAATTGCATCGCCAGACAACGATCCCAGCGATGGAGAGGCTCTCACGAAAGGCCACTTGCTAATCGGGCAGCCTCTTCTTTCGCTGCCAACAGAATTCGGCCAAAGCCAAGGCCAGCTTCGGATATTTGAAGCGGTGGCGAATGCGGTCAACACTCAAGCAGCAGTTTTCGCAGAGCTGGTCCAAGGACAACCTGGCAGTCTGCAGCAGCGCAACGCGTGGAACATCACAGGTCATCTAGTTCTCGTTCACGAGGACAATCTGCCACCGCAGCGAAGGCTAACAGGTCGCGTGGTGTCAACAATACCAGGCGACGATGGTAAAGAGCGTGTGGCTGAGGTAAAGACAACACGAGGCATTATCAAGTGCGCAATACACAAGTTGGCTTTACTGCCAATAAACAGCACGGAGGAAAAAGTTAAAGCGCCGGAGGCCTTTAACCGGGCCGGAAGGTTAGCACAGTATTTTTTATATTGTTTGTAAAAGAGAATGAAATTGTTAAATGAAGTAACAGACTTTCCAATGTCGTCAGTTAAACGTAAACATGAGTGAAGTCACGTTCTTCATTTATTTACATAGTTACTTTTCTATTGATAAGCTTAACAATTTTGCCCACTTT
>JARNME010000297.1:0-46884 GCA_030179655.1 Scaptomyza flava | reverse complement strand
TTATCAATTTTCCAAATATCATAAAAAATACATTGGAAGAGATTTTTGAAAATGTTCTTTTTCAGACACTATTAGAATTGTTTGAAGTAACTTTTTGCATCAAATTTTTTGTTTAAGCCAGGGGAAAAAAGTTTAAAAAGTATACTTTTACAAGAATTGAAAATTTTCAATGGGTACTTAATGGGTTAAGAACAGTGTTTTATTATTCAAACGGAAATTTAATGACATTTCCATTGATTCCATACTTTGACCATACATTCCATAAAACATTCCATAAAACGTGTATTATTAATTAATTGTGGTCTGGGCTCGTATAAGTAACATAGTTAAGCTTCTCATTCTCAGTTCATAAGCTTCGCACTATTCGTATAATCGCTGTAATGTTAGTCAGTCTTTTTCGTTTGTAGTCGCTGGTTGCGCAAGCGCATTAAAATTTGGAATTGGAAATCTCAGTGCGTTTATTTCGGCCACAGCTAGACCGCTAAATCGGAGTCGCGTTTTTCGATACAAAAAAGTACTTTCGTAAAAAAGCTTACGATTTTTCATGGCGCCCGAGCAGGGACTTCGGTTTTAGGATTTTGTTAAACTCGCCCAAATATAAAAAAGAGGACATTTTCGTCGTTTCGGCACTTATTCATTTTCGGTGCGAGCGTAGCTAGCTGTTGGAGCCATCGGACATTGGAACCATTTCGCCACTTGGAGGCCTAAAGGAAAGTGTAAATATCATGCCGAATAGCCAAGTAATTTTTGAATAAATACATATGTATAAATGAATACAAATAAATACATAAAATTAAACTGAATTACCTTAACGAAACAAATAGGTGTGAAATTTATATTGAGCTTCTTCCACGGTAATTGTAAAAAGGCATAACTGCAAGAACAGTTATCAAAACCGACAAGGTGCCGCTAAGTTTTAATTCCCTTATGTTGAGTGAAAATTGCCAAATTGCAAAACAGTTATCAAATGCGACAAGGTGCCGCTAAGTTGAACTCCCATTTGTTAAGTTCATACTCATCAGCTGCTCTCATGAGTGGAGTGTAATCACTTCAGCTGCTCTCACTCACTGCATTTAAAGTGATTTTACATCTGTGCAAACTTCAACTGCGCTCACTCACTGTATTTAAAGTGGCTTTACGACTGTGCAAACTTTTTAACTGAAGTTAAAGTTGTCTTAAAAACGTACAAAGGCATCATACAGTGTATTTAAACAGTGCATGCAGTATCAAGCCATCAGCAGTGTTGTGTTAATTCTAACACTGGAATCACGCTATTTTTGTTCAATCGCGAATTACTTCTTAATTATTAATTGCTTGTTTGATCCATACATATGTTCGGCTGAACATTGGAAATTCGTGCGTTGCGTTTGTGTTGGCATTTCTAGCACATATTATTTAATATTGCTGTTAAATCGGTTTTAGGAATCTACTAAGAAATAAATTTGCAAAAATGAGTATAGAAGATAAAGAACCAGTTGCAAAAGATGGAAGTTCAAAAATTAATACAATATTATTGGTGGCAATGCAAAAACACGACAAGGTTATGGGTGATATATTACGTATGAGGACGGCATTTGAGGAAAAAACTATATCGTACGATAAGTTTCAACTGGAATAAAGAATGCAGCTACTTGAAAGCTAAAATAATGGATTTCCAGGCATATAATGATTTAAGAGCGTCTGTCGAGGATATCTGCATTATATCAAAGGCTTTATATCAATCCGCAATAAAAGCAAATGAGTCTCAGAAGGTCATTTACGGGGATAATAGTGGCCATCGTCATTCCTCACAGTTGCCAAAAATTAGTCTTCCAAAGGTTAGTGGAAAGCATGCCGAGTTTAACAGCTTTATAAGTCTTTTTGAGTGTTTGGTGCATAGTGAATCATTTTTAACAAACGTTTCAAAATTTAATCATTTGCTTTCTTGCTTGAGGGAAGATGCGTTGGGAACTGTCAAGGCGTTTCAAAAGGCTTAAGCTAGTTTAAAAAAAGTTTATGATAACAAATGCTTAATTTTTTCGACACACTCTTGCATTTACTTCACATTCCCCATCTATCAAAACTTTCGGCTTCAGGCATAAATCCTTTGATTGATGAATTACCGGCTCTTTATTTATCGATAAAGTCATTGGGAAGTGAAAAATAAATAAATAATGCAATTTTAATTCAAATAGCAATGTCAAAAGTAGTTAGTACAACGAAATCTTTTGAAGAACAGGTCGACCATAATACTTTCCCGACGTGGTCAGAGTGTGCGGTTCAGTTAAACCGGCGATATCAGCATTAAGCTGCTGAAGAAGCAAATAAAAACAAACGTAGACATTGCAGTCCGACGCAACCAACTGCGGTATACTCGTTACCAGTATTTAAATCGGTAAAAAGAAGCCTGATTGCAGAGGGGTACGGATGCGGCAAGGGTGTACGCTGCCTTAAAGATTTTCCGATGCAGATGAGGATGCAACCAGCTATTTTCATTCCAAATCTTGTGACTCTAGCTCAAAGTTTGCAAAAGGTGGGGAAAGGGGGTATGGGGGAGGATTGGGTTGGAGTGGCATTCTAATTTTTACTTCAGATCTTTGTGGAATGTCAATTGCTATCTTCATTCCAATTTTTTTGATTCTAGCTCAAAGTTTGTAAAAGGTGGGGAAAGGGGGAATGGGAGGGTTTGGCATTCAAATTTTTGCTGCAGATCTTTGTGGAATGTCAATTGCTATATTCATACCGAATATGTTGACTCTAGCTCGAAGTTTGTAAAAGGTCCGCAAAGGGGGGCTGTGGGAAAGGGGGCTGGGGGCGGTAAGGGTGGGCGTGGCATCCAAATTTTTGATGCAGATCTTTGTGGCATGTCAATTGCTATCTTCATACCAAATTGGTAATTCTAGCTTAAAGTTTGTTAAATGTGGGGAAGGGGTGCGGAATGGGTGGGTGCAGTTTTTTGGGTATTGCTAGTAGGTATCTTCTCACCAAACTTGCTAATTCTAGCTTTAAGGATGAGCGAAATATGTGGATTTATCGGTTTTGAGCTATCGACTTTATCAATTTGCCAGCCCCCCAGTTATCGTAGAACCACAATCTTGACACTTTAATTTACTATCCCATAGATAAAAAGAATTGGAAAGTTTCAAGTCTCTAGCTTGAAGGGTGTAAATAGACTTGCAACCATACGGACGGACAGACGGACAGACAGACAGACGGACAGACGGACAGACACCATGACGGACATTGCTCAAAACCAATATACTCATTTACTTCGATAATGAGTATAACAAGGGCAAGCCTACCAAATTATCGAACACAGGTTATACAAAATCATCGTTTTCGTGTGTCAAGCTTTCATCGCTCTGTCTGTTATTCAACGTTCTGAGTTTACAAAACAGAACTGTCTGTGCATAAACTGTCTTGATCAAGGACACTCAGTTAAGAATTGCAAGACCACAAGATGTCGAGTATGCTCAAAATCTCATAACACACTTGTTCACAGATACGGGGAAGAGCACCAGCCAACGGCTTTCGGTTCTGTACCTTAAGTGCAGTCACCACCACGATCTGGAGTTTCTGACCCTCCGGTAGTTTACTCAAGCCATGTTACTAATAGCGATTAAGTAATTCTTGGTACTGCGTTAGTAAAGGTGCGTGATAGATTTGGACAGTTTCAACTAGCGCGTGCTCTTTTGGATTCCGGGTCCCAATAAATTTCTTTACAGAGGATTTAGCACAGCGTTTACGGTAGCATAGAAACGAGTCTTTTATCAATATTACCACTATTGGGAAAAATGACTCTGTAGTACGCCAAAAAGTTCACACTTCAATTCATTCTCGGGACAATTCTCATAGTTTTGCCACAGATTTTTGGGCTTTGAATCCAATATCTACATTTCAACCAAATCATGAGGTGAACTTTGCCCGTTAAGGTTGACTTACTGCTTGGCGCAGAAATCTTTTTTGACCTATTGAGTGTCGGCCAAATAAAAGTGAGTTCCCAGCATCCACTAATCCAAAAAATCGTGTTTGGATGGATTGTGTCGGGAAAGTACACTTAAAGTCTATCAAATAGAGCTCAGGTGTGCAGAGTCACCGTGAAACCTACTGCTTCCTCGACTCTCTGGTGGAACGCTTTTGGGAACTGAAACAAGCTCCAGAGAGACCGAAGGCTGTACATAAAGCTGAACAAGTTGCCTGCGAACAGAAATTTAAAAAGACCGTTAAAATGCTATCGTCAGAACGTTGTGAGGTCAAGTTGCCTTTCAAGATAAATCCAACGGTATTAGGATTATCCTTCGAAATGGCCAAGCGCCGGTTTCTTGCGTAAGAGCGCAAAGTGGCAAGCGGTACAGAGTCAAAGAACATGTATCAAGAATTTATCAGAGAGTATCTCAGCCTTGGTCACATGTCCTTGCTTCTTACTCTTCCTGCAGGACACCACTACTACATTCCACATCAATGGGTCCTGAGACCTGATAGTATCACCACCAAATTACGAGTTTTTTTTGACGCATTCAGTATAATGTCAACCTCGATTTCATTAAACGACACTTTAATGGTGGGTGCAACTATTCAGAGGGAGCTGTATTCGACCCTAGCAAGATTTAGATTGAATAAATATACCTTAACGGCTGATATGTCGAAGATGTATAGGCAAATTCATATTGCCGACGAGGATCGGAATTTTCAACAGATCTTGGGGAGTGAGAAATCAACTGATGTTCTCCAAACTTATCGTTTGAACACTGTCACTAATGGGACAGCCTCAGCTCCGTTTTTGGCCATCCGCTGCCTTTTTGAGCTGCCAAAGATTTATGCTGAGACGCATCCTTTAGCATCAAGGGTGATTTCAAGCGACTTCTACGTTGACAATATGCTAACTGGAGCCAACGCGTTAAATGAGCTGGAAATTGTTTTCAAAGAAGTGACAGAGGTGTTGAAATTTGGGGGCTTCGATCGAGCCAAATGGGCCTCTTATCATCCTCGACTGCTGACCAATAAAGATCCCGACAAATCTCTTATATTTGATTCGACCACCACAATAAAAACACTTGGCATGCGATGGAATTCTCAGAATGACGTGTATCATTACAGCTAAGAAGACTCATTCACTACCTTACCACCAACAAAACGCAATATTCTGTCGGTGACATCTCGTTTGCTTGACCCTTTGGGTTTATTGGGTCCGTTGATCACCAGAGCAAAAATCTTGCTTTAGGAGCTGTGGTGCAAAAGTTGGATTGTTCCAATGAGTCTACATACTTGTTGGAACAGGTTCAAGCAGAACTTACTAAAGCTACATAAGATATCGATTCCTCGATACGTTTGCCTGTCAACGCAGACAACAGTCCAAATCCACGGCTTTGCAGACGCTTAAAGTGAGGCCTATGGCTGTTGCATAGATCTGCAAAACATCGATAGTGAGAACATCGATTTTTTCGTCACCGATGTTTTGAAAAATCGAGGTTTTCAATGTTTTTATTTAAAAAATTAAAAAAATCATGCTCTAATTGAATCCAACTGTTTTATGTCGGTTTATGTCCCAATTACTTCTTATTATTAAAATAACAGTAATAATTTCTTCGTTTTATCACCTTAAAACTAAATAAACACAAAAATTTAGTATATTAGTAGGGAAAATAATAAAATAAACACAAATAATAAAAATAAGTCTTTCAGTTTTCATAACTTCACAATTTTAAAGCTCTTTTTGCTGTTTTAAAGATAAAACTAATAACAGCTAGATCTTTCTAGATCTAGATACGAGATCTATGAGAGGTTATTGATCCACTGATTTTTTTTTTTTTTTTTTGTAAAAGAGCCTTTGGTGTCAGTGCCGCACGTTTTTGAAAAATTATTTCTCCAGCCTTACTGAATGTTCGTTCTGACTCTGTCGAGCTAGCTGGAACGCATAAATATTTTATTGCACACTGCGCGAGCGTATCGAATTGGGTTCCATTAATTTGTAAGAGAGCTGAAAATAGTTATTTAAGTTTAAAAAAATCTTATGTATATAAATTTACCTTCCAGTATATTAGGGGAATATTTCGCGTGGTGCATTCCGCTGCTCAAAATATTGGCGCAACTCAATAATGGCATCGGATCGATTGCTTTTTGGTTTTTGCAGCACTTTTTTGTGATGAAAGAATACAAGTCATTGGCGTTCTCCTTGTTGGTTGGCGGACTCTCATTCGTTGATGAGATGTTTTTGGGCATATCTTTTATTTTCATTTCCAGTGCTTTTGCTGCTTGCTCTGCATTGCTTTGCTCGCGGAATCCCTCCTTTTTAAACGCGGAAATAGCATCGTCGCCAGTCGCGTTCCTGTGCGGCCTTCATACGGTGCTAGTCTTTTTTTAAGCAGGGATGTCAAAATTAGGCAAGTTTCGTCTTCATTTTTGGAAAAGCGGCGTCCATGTTAATTAGAAGACCCAGTGTCGCGACGCGTCGTTGGAATAATTAAATTAACTGTAGCCGTTTTTGCTGCCGACGTATTCAAAGTTGCAGTTTCAAATGGCTCTAAAATGCTGCATAAATCTTGAATTGCATCAAATTGGTCCTCACTTAAGGGTGACGGTGCCTTCGATGATTTAAGAATGACTGCGCAAATTGACTCTCTTACAAGGAGAACTTGTTTCAACATATGCAAGGCACTGTTCCAACGAGTTGGAACTTCTTGGATAAGGCTTAATGGCTTACCACCGTTTTGCACACTTCTTAGCTTTGCATATGCAACTGCGCTTGTTTTAAAGTAAGTTACAATGGTTTTTACGCAATGCATAACTTCTTTCACTCCGCTTACTGCCAGTGCCTCTTGAACTATTAAATTTATAGTGTGGGCAAAGCAACCCACATTTTTTTCTCCAAAATCTCACAGGCCTTCTTCATTGAAGCTGCGTTGTCTGTGACGATTGCCTCAAACTTTTTAAAAATACCATATTCATCGCATATTCCTCTTATTGTTTCGGCAATATTGTCCCTACAGTGATTTTCCTCATTTTTCAGAGGCTGTGTTGCAAGTACTGCAGTTTTTAGCTCATACTCCTCGATAAAATGGTAATCAGGTAATTTATATATGCACGTAAAGTCCAAGCATCTGTTGCTATTGCGCAATGTTGAATGCTGTTTAATTTGAATTTTAATTTTGAAAACGCCCCGTCGTGACGGGCGCCCGTAGAACAAGTCCAGTGGCAAAAATCAAAAATTGCATGTGCCTCTAAATTATATTGAATTAACCAACTTTATAGGAAACTTTCTCACGATTTCAGATCTGCAATCCCAAATAAAACCAGATTTTTGGTTCAGAAGATATAGTCTTGCAAAGTTGACTGATTTTTTGTGTTAGATAGAAGTCGCGATTTTAATGTGATTTTGTCGGCTTTGAGATACAATATCTCAAAAACTAAGGTACGGATCATCATTATTTTTGATTCTATTAATAGATCTTTTTATTTAAAAAAAAAAAATTCAAAAAATTGTAATGTTTGCTTTGCGGTTGGCCAGGTAAATCAATATTTATCTACAATCCATTTTTTCACTATTTTTTAACTTTGATGGAAAATTAAAAAAATTACCCTTTTTTACCTTTGCCATATTTTCAAAATAATTTTTTTGATTATTCCTTTATTTAATGCAAAAAGTTTCAGCTGCCCGAATTTGCCCCTGTGGTTTTTTAGAGGTTAAATAGTGAAAAAAGTCATAGGTAAAAAATGTGTTGCATGCATTTCTGGGCCATTTATAACACATAACCGTGAAAACCAATTCTTATCGTTATTGTTTCGTTCCTTATTGTTAAGATGCATGATTTTTGTTTTTCAATCAGTTATGCTTGCCTGAAACCTTTTGGTAAATTCTGGTCCCTAAACTCAGGTGCAATTACAGGATATACAAATAAACTACCTGATACGCACCATATATAGAAATTGCCCTGGTGTACAAGTAGGAACATCCCATACAGGTAGGCATCTTATTCGGACACGTGCGTAGTACCCTTATTGCAAAAATTGACCTAAGCCCAAATATATAACAAATATTAGGTAAATTTTGCATGCATGAAAGCTAACTCTTTTCTTGAACCCTTGATCCAAACGGTATCTATCAGGTAGTAGATTAGACTATATTTAAAAAAAAAATCATAATCTCTGGATTAGTCTACGACTAAAAACTGGCGAGACAAGTACTGTATTGCTCTTCAAACATGTCATTGAACAACCGTAAATTATTTGACCTGTTTAGGAAGTAAGACACACCAACAAATTTCATGGAAGCTGCCTTTGAAGAACTTGATAGTTTATACGGCAATGAACAAAGAGAAGTGAAGATATAAAAAAAAAAAAAATTGCCTTGACTTATGCCAAACTAAACTCAAGATGGATGCAAGCAAACAGAACGATTGAAAGATTCAACTCCAAACACCAGGACTGGCTTAATAATGATACCATCCTGGATACATTGACAGGACATGAACCCAGCACATCAACCGTCCGAGCAAGTGGAAGGCCAACTAAAAACATGGAAGAGTGCTCAAATATTACAAGAAAGAGGAAACTTGCTGATTCAACAAATGATTTATCTACGGAACATTTATCGGAAGCGCTGTCTATTAGATATACAAAGGATGCTGAAAAAGTAAGGTCACAAATTACAAAAGCAGTTGCTATTGCCAGCCCACCGCGACTACAAAGAGTTAAGAAAAGCATTCCCACGCCCCCAAACACAAACCTTACACAGTATGGTCCCGAAGAAGCTTTGGCGTTGTTTATGGACTAAGAGCTTTCAAAAAAATATGAGATACTACGGGCATCTTTGAGGCAACATGGAGCTGACATTTTACCGGGATACATACATGTTTCGAAAGAAAAAGTAGATTCACGACCACTGCATATTGAGCTAACTGAAGTCTCTGTAAAACCAACATGCAGGATCTAATGGACCATACAACAAAACGGCTGTTGGAGAGTCTTGCTGAAAATGTGGTTGAAGCTCTTCCTGAGAATCTGACATTGATCAGTAAATGGGACTGCGATGGATCATCTGGACAAAGCGTATATAAGCAAAGAATATCTTCCGATGACGCTACAATATCGAACGGGAACATGTTTATGGCATCTGTTGTTCCTTTACGGCTAAAATCTGATGTTTCTTTACTCTGGAAAAATGAACGGCCGTCATCTGTACATTATTGTCGACCAATAATGTCTCAGTTTGCACGGGAATCGCTGGAACTCATACGGATCACAGTAAGGGATATTAAAGACCAAATAAGCAAGATTAAGCCAACAAAGTTCGAAATCCGAGAAGGAAAATACATTGAATGTCATTACGAGTTCCACTTGACCATGGTTGACGGAAAAGTGGTCAACGAACTGACAAACACAAAGTCAACTTTGTCATGCCCAATTTGCAAAAAGACGCAAAAGAAGTTCGACGATTTAAATGATTCTACAAATGAAGAGAATTATGAATTTGGGATCTCACCATTGCACGCAAGAATAAGATGTATGGAGTTATTGTTAAAATTAGCGCATACGCTTCCTCAAGAGGAGGAACACTTTGATGAAAACACATCAAACAAGGATAAGGAAAAGTTCAGAAAGAAGCAAATACAGGATGCGTTTTTCAAACAAGTTTGACTAAAAAATAACTGCCCCAAGTACGGATACGGAAATTCAAACGATGGAAACACTTCAAGGAGTTTTTTGAAAATGATGAGGCTGTAACTCGAATCACTAGAATCAACAATCATATCGTTAACATATTGGGAACGATCTTAAATGTTTTGAACTGCAAGGAAAAGTTAATTCTGCCAAATATGGAGAATATGCTTCAAAAACTGCATCACTTATAGCATAATTATATCCGCAGAAAAAGTTGACCCCGATAGTCCATAAAATATTGGCGCATGGCAAGGATATAATTGAGTATCAGTCTTTGCCAATTGGAGAGGTCTCTGAAGAAGCAAGCAAGAGTCCCTTAATAAGTTTTATAAAAAATACAGATTGCTAAACACTTTCAAAGCATCACGGGTGAGACAAAATGAGGACCTCTTCAACATGTTAGCAGCATCTTCAGATCCACTAATTTCATCACTGAGGCATGTTAAGTCACGAAAAGAACTAGAAAACACTTAAAGTTCAGAGATGATTACTCTTTTAGATATACCATCTTATACGGATTGTGATGAATATTTTTCAAAAAATAAACAAATATAAATAAACTTAAAAAAAACTATTTATTTTAATTATAATATTAATTTTAAAACTTCAAAGCCTTAAAAACAATACAAAAACAAGTAAGAAGGCTCTAGTCGGGAGAGCCCGACTAGAAGATACCCTGAACCCAGTTGCAATAAATATGTAAATTAAATTTATAATTGACTTTGGTATACTGACTTAACTTCAATCGATAAAATTAGATATCTCCGGTGTTTCTTAACCGATTCGGCCGAATTTATCAGAAAAGTTCTATCGTTACCCATTATTTCAACCCTCATTTTTACATTTTCCAAATTCGATATTTATTGTTATCGATATTATGTGTAAATCGGAAACCAGAATAGTTATCGATAATTTGAAGCAAACTTGTTCTGCTCATGGTATAGGAGAACTTAAATACAAACTCAGAAGTCTCTAGCTCTTGTAGTCTCTGAGATCCACGCGTTCATACAGCGACGGACAGACGGACATGGCTATATCGTCTCGGCTGTTGATGCTGATCAAGAATATATATACCTTATGGGGTCGGAGATGCTTCCTTCTGCCTGTTGCATACTTTTGCACGAAACCATTATACCCTTATATACCCATTTTATGGGTTAAGGGTATAAATATCAAATATTTGAATAAATATTTTTTTCTTTCCCATAAAATTGATTTTTTTGACCAATTTCCACTTTGCATACCCCTTAATAAGCACCTAAAATTCGTAGAATTCATTTAAAAGGCTCATTTTATAGGTTGATTTATTATCTCTCAGATGCTTTTTAAAGTGACCGATTATCTTGTTTGGTTCAAAAGTTATGATTTTTGCAACGAAAAAAGTCAAATGGCGCCACTGTGCGTCGTACATATTTTTAACATGCGCATGTTGCAGTATTGTACGCAACGAGAATGGAACTTATGTATATAGAGTCGTCATGAGGCGAAATTCTGACTGCCAGTTGGAATAGGCAGCGCATTTCGTGCCCGATTATCAAGCCACTCGGCTTGGCGACTGTTATACGCTTTTGTTTTCTCATAGCACAGCCAGCCAGCCATGCTCTGAGTATATGCCCATAGGCAGCGATGTTGCAGCGCGCAGTCGCTTCTTAGCTTGCTGTGTGCCCTTCTTTTCCTTGTATAAACATATGAGCGTGTCTACGTCACACGTATTATCACTTTTTGCGACGTTGCCTTAGTGAAGCTATGCATTATACCCACATTCATATATATTTATATATGTTTGCTGTTTTGCTAGGATTTGTACTGATTTTTGTTATTTTGTTTGGGCTGGCTAGTGCTAGTGTGTTAGTGATTTTGTATTTCTACATGACATATTTAATTGTATGAGTAGCATTTATCATGGCATGCATTGACCTTTCTCTACTATATTATCATTTCAATTTGGTGCAGAATTTGTATTTTGCCTACAAAAACTTAAAACCAAGAACTTCCAAGCAAGTCAAATATCATTTTTGCTGCTGGTCGAGCATTTGAGTAACAGGCGAACAGCAAAATAAACAAGCGTCTAGTAAAATAAGCAGCCGAATATCAGTTTTGCATTGCTGGTCATATATACTCTTTCATGTTTCATTTCTATGACCATTTTCAGCAATTTTGCCATCGCAACTACCATACGCTTATGCAACGATGCGCACAAACTGCGAAAGTGTATTTAGTTGTGCATATGTCGATTTCATTTGCCGAAAACTCGGAATATAAGAAAATAAAGAATGATAGAAAATAAATTAAGAACTAAAATAAAGGGTCGGCCAATGTTTCACACACATTCACATAGTTATATATGTATGTGTGTCATACATGCGCTCATGTCGTTTTGCTGCTTATCGCCAATGCACTATGGGAAATTTTGCCAAAAAACTGGCATTTATTAATTTTTTACATATACTGACTTTAACATTTTGTTAATGTAATTCTGTTCTTAAAACATTGAACTTTTATGTTCTCAAGCAGCTGCCAGAAAACTCTTCAATAAAGCAAAGGCTCAAAATGACGAACAGACATGGGCTGACTACAAGGCAGGGCTCTCCGTGTTCAAAAAGGAGCTTCGCAAAGCAAAACGAACTTCTTGGAGAACTTTCTGCTCAGAGATAGATAGTACTTCCAAAGCAGCCAGACTAAGGAAGCTACTAAGTAAAACTCCTCAGACTCTTGGTTTCATCAAGAATGCAAACGATGAATGGACATCATCCAGTGAAGAATCACTAACCTTACTCCTGGACACACATTTTCCGGGGGGAAGTAGATCGCCAAGACCTTGTGATCTGCACGCTAGCGGGGAGACACAGAAGCTCTTGCAATTGCTCAGTGAAAGCAATATCCATCGGGCAATTAAGAGCTTCAAACCCTATAAATCACCAGGAATAGACAATATCATTCCTGCCCAATTGCAGTCCGCGGGGAAATTAGCCATCAATTGGCTTAAGAACATATTCTCCAGGGTTTTTAAAAGTGGTATAATCCCGGGGCCATAGCTGGCCCGGCCCGGCCAAAGCCGGAAAACCCTCGCACACAACAGCTAAAGATTTTCGACCTATCAGTCTCTCGTCTTTTCTACTGGAAACGATGGAGAGGCTGCTCTGTCTTCATTTGAGAAGCACTATTCCCATATCGCTTCTCTCACCAGTTCAGCATGCCTATTCTAAGAGCAAGTCTACCGAGACTGCACTGCATGCACTTACTGCATACATTGAAAAGTCTATACACAGGGAAAACTATACGCTAGTAGCGTTCCTAGACATAGAGGGAGCTTTCAACAACGTCACTCCTAGGACTATCACCGACTCGCTGACGGATTTGGGGGTTGACTCCCTGACTGTGCACCTGATCGATCAGATGCTCCAATGCAGGATCGTAAGGGCTGTACTGGGGGCAGTGACTGTCACCAAATCCGGTGATCGTGGAACCCCACAAGGCGGAGTCCTCTCTCCTCTTCTATGGAACGTAGCAGTAAACCAACTGCTTCTGTCCATGGATGGGGGAGGGTGCAAAGTGGTAGCCTATGCAGACGACGTTGCCCTAGCCTTTTCAGGCAAGTTCCCGCAGACGTTATGTGACCGTATGACGGAAGCCCTTGCAAGGCTTTCCGGTTGGGCAAAAAGATCTGGATTAGAAGTTAATCCTGCTAAAACGGAGCTGGTCCTCTTTACGAGGAAATACAAAATTCCGTCTCTACAGCCACCAACTCTAGATGGGGTTGAACTGTCCTTTAGTGACTCAGCAAGATACCTAGGTCTAATTCTAGACAAGAAATTAAACTGGAATCTCAATACTGAAGAGCGTATAAGGAAGGCACATGTTGCTCTATACGCCTGTAGGAAGACAATCGGACTTAAATGGGGCATGACTCCGCAAGTTGTCCATTGGCTCTACACTGCGGTAGTCAGACCAATTTTATTCTATGGTGTTTCTGTCTGGTGGCCTGCACTTGACAAGAAAACAGTCACCAAGAAATTAGGAAGGGTGCAGCAAACTGCTGCGCTCTGCATAACAAGAGCTTAACGTACGACCCCGGGTAACGCTCTTGATGCCATACTGCACTTCCTACCTGTCGAAATGATGGGGTGGAAAATAGCAACTATGTCAGCGCTCCGAATGAGGGAAGCCAAACAGTGGATAGGCCAGAATTTTGGACATTCAAGTATCTTGGAAGACAATCCACTCATACCAGACAATACGGACTATCAGATCCCACAGGTGTATTTAGACACTCCCTTTACCACCCTAATCCCAACTAGAGAGAACTGGGAAGAAGGCTTGCCCGCAAGACCTGCGGAAGCTATAGAAATTTTTACAGACGGCTCAAAGCTGGACGGTAGAGTAGGAGGCGGCATTTTCTGCGCCAATTTTAACTTACGCAAAGCTTTTCGACTCCCTGACCACTGTAGCGTCTTCCAGGCAGAAGTGCTAGCAATTCAGGAGTCACTAAGTTGCATTCCACATAGGTGTAATGTCAGTAAAATCTATATCCTCAAAGACAGCCAAGAAGCTATTAGATCGCTGGAGTCGTACACGTCGAACTCTAAGGCTGTTCATAACTGTCGCAAATCTCTAATCGAGATGGCAGAGCAGTTTAGAATATGCCTAATATAGGTCCCAGGACATAGGGACATAGAAGGCAACTGCATCGCTGATGAACTTGCCAGATTAGGAACTACCTTTTAACTCCTTCCAGACAAAGAGTGCATTGGTATACCTATGGCATCCTGTAGACTCAACCTAAGAGATTTCTTCGAGATGGAAGCCAACAGAGTATGGCAGCTCTCCACTCACAACTCACGTATTGCTCATCAAACCTGGCCAACCAGATGCCGGAAAAGATCAAATGAGCTCTGCCTCCTAAGCCGGAACAAGTGCTCTATTGTTACCAGAGTGATGACTGGACATTGGCTTGTGGGGGCTCATGCGGCCAGATTATTGGTCCCACACAACGACTTCTGCAGAAGTTGTAGAGACGAGGAGGAAGAAGAAACAGTTCTTCACCTTCCTTGTACCTGTCCGGCCTTATGCAAAACTAGGCAAAGAATCCTTGGTGACTTTTTCTTCGAAGATCTATCTGAACTTGCGAGTAAAAGACCCAAAGATGTAGCAAGGTACATCCAAGTCACAGGAAGGACTCATGATGCGGAGTCATACCAAGAGTCATAGAGGGGTCTCAGAGCCTTTCGCGGCATCACAATGGGCCGAGTGCGGCCTAAGTGCGCCGAGGGGGTATCCCTCCTTGGTAACCGCTCTAGCCTAACCTAACCTATGTTCTCAAAAGAAAATGTTAAATTAACAGACCTCTGCTATGTAATTTACAGTTGAAGTCAGCTGTTTGCACCCAACACCACCGCTGTTTAATTGCAAATTTCAAATTGAAAGTAAAATATACATATATTAAAGTTAATTGTAATTGTAATTGTTTGTTGTAAGTTTAATGTCGTTTTAAAGATCTTTTAATTCCTAATCCAATGCGTGTAGTCTCAATGTGCACTTTTGCGCACTTTTCAAGATATTTGATTTTATAGGAACCAACCTCGCGATTCCCCATGCGGACTTGTTTGCAGTGTGACAACGCATGAAGTGCCGTTTGAATAAAAATAAGGCGGTATTTGACTATATAAGTGAATATGTTGATAAAAGCATTATCGAAAGTAATGAAAGCTTTTTGAATGAAAGAGTCCGAATGTTTTGCAGAAATTTATTAACAAACAAAAGAAATACAAAATTGTTTGTTAGCAAGCATAAGAACTGGCTCGAAGGTAAACTGTGCTTAACCTTCAATGCAAAAAGTATTTAAAGCCATTCAAAAGTGAAATCACCGGGTCGCCCAAAGATCTTGTTTGTTTTAAAAGGCGCAAGAGGGCAAAGAAAGGAAGCAGGCGATCTGGCCAAATCGTATGGAACAAACTTGCGTTTGCTTGTTCAAGCAGCCAGCATGGCTGCCCGTAAGCGTGGACTTGTGGATCTTGCTTCTGTTCTCAAAACATTATCCATAAAGCCCAGAAAAGACAAGAACCAAAGAAAGAAAGAAAGTTTAGTTCAGATATGTTGGAAATCAAAAAAATTTTCATACGAGAAATCACAGTTTTACCGATTTTTTCTATGGGAGCTATATTCAGTGATTGACCAATGGCGATCATTTTTTGCAACAATGTTTGTATTATAAAAACAAGCTTAAATCCCAGATTTGGACCTGATATGCTATAAAACAAAAAAAATACGTAACCTATCTTTTTTAAAAGGGGCGGTGACACGCCCATTTTATAAAAAACATTTTCCTTTCGTACTTAAAAACTTAACGCAAAAAACCAAAACAAAATATCTTGCGTGGTTCTCCGGTTATTAATTAATGACAGTTTTTTGGCAAAATTTCCCATAGTGCAATGATCACCGAAAACCTAGACTTAGTGTCTATTCTACATTTTGCTGCTGATCGGCAAGCAAATTTTGTTTGACACTTGTTTATTTTGCTATACGCCTGTTGCTACAAGTCTTGGAAGTCTTTATTTTGTCTCTTGGCGAACGCTGGCGATCTATGGCGATCGGTGGCGTTCGGCTATGCAGCAACAGCGTCTGCTGAGCAAAGCTAGAAAGAAGTCTTTGCTAATATTTTTCTGGCGATCTTGTGAAGCAGAAAGGTCAATGAATGCCATGGCAAATGCTACGCATACAATTAAATATGTCATGTAGAAAAACAAAATCACTAACACACTAACACTAGCCAGCCCAAACAAAATAACAAAAATCAGTAGAAATCCTAGCAAAACAGCAAACATATATAAATATATATGAATGTGGGTATAATGCATAGCTTCACTAAGGCAACGTCGCAAAAATGATAATACGTGTGACGTAAACACGCTCATATGTTTATACAAGGAAAAGAAGGGCACACAGCAAGCGAAGAAGCGACTGCGCGCTGCAAAATCGCTGCCTATGGGCATATACTCAGAGCATGGATGGCTGGCTGTGCTATGAGAAAACAAAAGCGTATAACAGTCGCCAAGCCGAGTGGCTTGATAATCGGGCACGAAATGCGCTGGCAGAGAAAAAAGCAGCAGCGCTTTGTGAGAGAGTGTCGCCACGATTGCCTATTCCAACTGACAGTCAGAATTTCGCCTCATGACGACTCTATATAAGTTTCATTCTTGTTTGATATGATCACGCCACTGTACTCTGTTCTTGACAAAAAACCACTAGATAGAATTGAATGGGTTGACGATTTAGGCATCGTCATGGACCCAAAGCTTAAGTTTGACAAGCATATTTCTTCAATTTCTAATCGAGCATCTGGTGTCTTGGGCTTCATTAAGCGCTGGTCGAAGGAGTTCAACGATCCCTACTTAACAAAAACTCTGTATACTTCTCTTGTACGACCGATTCTTGAATATGGATCTTGTATATGGTTTCCCAAATACGAAATTCATCAGAATAAAATAGAATCGGTACAAAAACAATTTCTGCTTTTCGCACTTAGAGGTCTTAACTGGGACACTAACAATAATTTGCCATCTTATCGTAGTAGACTTTTACTAATAGATCTTCCTTCTCTTAATGATCGTAGAGTAATGCTAGCATTTTCCTTTTTTCACAAATTAATTAATGGTGAAATTGATTCTTCTGAATTAATAAACCAAATTAACTTTGCTGTTCCTATTAGAAATACTAGAAATTGTGTACCTATATCTCTTCAAACTTGTAATTCTAGTTATGCTCTTCATAACCCTTTTCGTATTCTGTGTTCTATTTATAACGATCTTTCCCACTTAATACACAGTGCCACTCCTACTTGCTCTATTGTTAGCGATCATCGTTAGCGATCATCGTAACCAACAAGAATGAAACTTATATAGAGTCGTCATGAGGCGAAATTCTGACTGCCAGTTGGAATCTGAAATAGTGGCGACACCTCTCTCACAGAACGCTGCTGGAGACTTTTTTCTCTGCCAGCGCATTTTGTGCCCGAGTTTCAAGTCACTCTGCTTGCCGACTGTGCTACGCCTTTTTTTCCCCTCATAGCACAGCCAGCCAGCCATTTTGTGTATATGCACCCGTAGCCAGCGATATTGTAGCGCGCAGATCCTTGTTTGTTTGGCTGATTGCCTGTTATCACATGCTTATGAGCGAGTGTATTCTTCATATGATCATATGGTTTGCCTCCTTCCTTTTCGTTCTTGTGACCAAGCTGTAAGGCAGCAAAACACAAATGTGTATTCATATCAACATGCATATAAATGCATGTACATATTTGTATATTTATGTGCGTTTTCATATGTTTTGTAGTTTTGGTGGACCTGGGCTTTGAAATTATTTTTTATATTTTGCTTGGGCTGGGTACCATAATCAATTTTGCGACGTTGCCATAGCTTCATAGCACTATATCCACATAAATATGTAATTATTTCCATATGTTTGCAGTTTTGCTGGGATATGGGCTTTGTAACGATTATAGTTATTTTGCTTGGGCTGGCTAGTGTAAGTGTGTAAGTGCCTTTGTATATCTACATGGTTTATTTAGATATTTTCCATGGCATTCATCGACCTTTCTCTACTATTATCAATTAAGTTTTGGTGTAATATATATTTAAATATTATATTACATACCGACTTATTTATTTGTAATGTTTTTGGGTTGGCAATTCTTAATATAATTAGCTATAATACAGAATAACGGGTTGGCAATAATTAAATTTAGCTATAATAACAAGTGGAAGCGTTACAGTCGGAAGCGTTACTGCGGTTTACTCGATACTTTTATTTAAACTGGTAAAAACAGGCCTGATTGCAAAAGGATACGGATGCGGAAGGGGTGTACGCAGCCTTTAAGTTTCTCCGATGCTGATGGGTATGCCACCAGCTATTTTCCTTCCAAATTTGGTGACTCTAGCTCAAAGTTTGTAAGAGGTTTGGAAAGGGGGGCTAGGGGTGGATTTTGTGGGTGTGGCATCCAAATTTTTGATGCAGATCTTTGTGGAATGTCAATTGCTATATTCATACCAAATTTGGTGACTATAGCTCATAATTTGTAAAAGGTGGGGAAACGGAGGTTGAGGCGGAATGGGCATCATTATTTTTGATGCAGATCTCTGTGGAATGTCAATTGCTACTTTCATACCAAAATTGGTGACTCTAGCTCGAATTTCGTAAAATGTGGGAAAGGGGGGGCTGGGGCGGTAAGGGTGGGCGTGGCATCGAAATTTTTGCTGCAGATCAATGTGGGATGTCAATTGCTATATGCATACCAAATTTGGTGACTCTAGCTCGAAGTTTGTGAAAAGTTTGGTGAGGAGGGCTGGCGGCGGAATGGGTGGGTGTGGCATCCAAAATTTTTCTGCAGATTTTTGTGGAATGTCAATTGCTATATTCATACCAAATTTGGTGACTCTAGCTCAAAATTTGTAATAGGTGGGGAAACGGAGGTTGAGGCGGAATGGGTGGGCGCGGCATCATTATTTTTGATGCAGATCTCGGTGGAATGTCAATTGATACCTTCATACCAAAATTTGTGACTCAAGCTTGAAGTTCGTAAAATGTGGGGAAGGGGGGCTGGGGCGGTAAGGGTGGGCGTGGCATCGAAACTTTTGCTGCTGATCAATGTGTGATGACAATTGCTATATTCATACCAAATTTGGTGTTTCTAGCTCGAAGTTTGTAAAAAGTTTGGTAAGGGGGGCTGGGGGCGGATTGGGTGGGTGTGGCATCCAAAATTTTTGCTGCAGATTTTTGTGGAATGTCAATTGCTATATTCATACCAAAATTGGTGACTCTAGCTTGAAGTTCAAAAATGTGGGGAAGGGGGGCTGGGGCGGTATGGGTGGGCGTGGCATCGAAATTTTTGGTGCAGAACTTTTTGGAATGTCAATTCCTATATTCATACCAAATACTGGTGACTCTAGCTCAAAGTTTGTAAACGGTTTGGAAAGGGGGTGGGATGGGTGCTCGTGGCTCCAAAGTTTTTGAAGCAGTTTTTAAGGGGTTTTTAGTAGGTTTCTGCTTACCAAGTTTGGTAGTTCTAGCTGTAAGGATGTGCGAAATATATGGATTTATCGGTTTTGAGTTATCGAATTTATCGATTTGCCAGCCCTCCAGTTATCATAGAAACCCAATCTTGACAATTTAATTTACGATTGCAAAGATAAAGGGAATTGGTAAGTTTCAAGTCTCTAACTTGAAGGGTGTGGAAAAAAGTTGCGAACATACAGACGGACGGGCGGACGGACGGACGGACACCGTGACGGACAAAAGACAAAACCAATATACTCTATACCTTCGGTTACGAGTATAAAGACCGTTTATGGTGTAGCATACGCGTAATTTCAATTGGCGTGTAAAGCTCTAGGATTACTAGAAGATGATAAGCACTGGGATTCAACTATAGCCGAAGCTGTTACAAAACTGTGAGAACTTTTTTGAATAATGTTAGCACCATATTTTGTCAAATTTCGGATGCTCTGAAACTTTGGAATACCTATGAAGAGCAGATATTTTAAGAGCCTTTCATTTTTCACAAGACAGAAATATTGATCAAAGTATTGTGAATAATGTATTAAATAAATGTATTACTAACATTGAAGATATTGTACTGTCTGTTGGTGGTCAAAACTTGACTTATTATGGACTTCCACTACCAATTAGATCCGAGGAAATTGTTCCAAATGTTGAATATCATAGAGAAACAAATTATGAAAATTGCGATCATTTTGTTGTTAATAATGAGCTACTCCTTACTGCTGAGCAAAAACAAGTATACGAAAATATGCTACATGGCGTTGAAGCAGAAAAGTGAGAAATCTTTTTTTAGATGCACCTGGTGAAACAGGTAAAACGTATCTTCTAAATTTATTATTTGCAAAGGTACAGCATAGTTAAAAAAAAAAAAAATGCATTGGCCGGTGCTTCTTCCGGTATCGCAGCCACTTTACTTAATGGTGGTCGCACAGCGCATTCTACACTTCAGATTCCATTAATTTGATTCATTGAGAAACACCACATATCTCAATTTCAAAGCAATCTAATATTGCTTCTGTGCTCAAAGATTGCAAGCTTATTGTTTGGGATGAGTGTACTATGGGCCATAAAGGTGCTTTTGAAGCTGTAGATCGATCTTTGAAAGACATTCGAGATAGTGAATACTTAATGGGTTGCATAACTGTTCTCTTAGCTGGTGATTTTCGACAAACTCAGATGAAATAAATGCGTGCTTAAAGTCTTCAATTTTGTGGCCCACAATACAAAAAATTGCATTAACGCAGAATATGCGAGTGCACTTAAAAGGTGATAGCATAGCTGGTGAATTTGCAGAAATGCTTCTTCAAATAGAAAATGGATTATTTCCAACCAATGATGGCAAAATAGCTTTACCATCAACTTTTTGTTATGTTGTGAAAAGTATTGAAGATCTAACTCTAAAATTATTTCCGGATATTACAAATATCTCTGCGAGAAATGACAATGCATTGGAAATAAACGAGTTTTTATTAAAATCATTTCAAAGTGAAGAAATTACATATAACTCTATTGATTTTGTGACTGAAATCGAAGATGCAGTTCATTACCCCGACGAGTTTCTTAATTCATTAAATCCGGCTGGCCTGCCACAACATAAATTAACTTTAAAGATTGGTTCACTTGTAATGTTGATACGCAACTTGAAACCGCCAAAACTTTGCAATGGTACAATATTGCAAGTTAAAGTCCTTCATAAGAATGTTGTCTAAGCAATTATCTTTACTGGCAATGGTATAGGGGAAACGGTTTTATACCGAGAATTCCATTAATACCTTCTGATTCTGAATTGCCAATTCAATATAAAAGATTGCAATTTGCTTTAAAAGTTTGCTTTGCCTTAACAATTAATAAATCACAGGAACAAACTCTTAAATTAGCCGGACTAAACTTAAGACACGATTGTTTCTCTCATTGCCAATTTTATGTAGCCTGCTCAAGAGTCAGTTCACCAAAAAGTTTATTTGTATTAGCACCTGACGGAAAAAAACAAACAATGACGTTTATAAAGAAGCTCTTAAGAGTTGTTAATAAATGCAAATTAAATTCAATAAGTGGATAAGGCCTACTGGGGAAACCACAATAAAAAATAAAGCGCCTGGTTCTCTACCTCAATGGTTGTGAGGAAAAGAGAGTCTTAAATACTTCGATTAATATGTTTTTAAATATTTTCTTATTTATTTATTTTGTATCTATCTTCTATTGCTAAAATATATATAAGCTATCGGCGCAGCAAAGTAAACGGAGCATTTACTAGTTTCATATATGTATATAAAATATGTAAGTACACTTCAGCTAAGTGGACATCTGCTACTGCCTGCCTGGTGGCTTAATGAAGCACTACCCTTTGCGATGCAAATTAAGCACTTCGCCACCTCGCTCTTGCAGCTCGCTGCATTGTGACCCGTAACTCCGCACCTGATGCAGCACTGGGACCTATCTACTGGGTAACGGCAACTGCTTGCGGTATGTCCCATATCCAGACAGCGGTAGCACCGCGTGCGTGCTTCCTGCTCGCAAATGGCGCAGCTGGTCCAAAAAATGCGAACTGTGCGCAAGGCAGTTATGCTTCTTGACAGATTCGCCGGAACCGAAAATTGTGGCACCTGTGGGTTGTCGTATCAAGGTCGAATGCTCTTGAAATTGCAAACGTCGGCTGCGATGTTTTCCTGCGCTGACAGCGCAGTCACTATATCCTCTTTAGTGGCTTATTTGTCCAGATCTCGATAGGCAAAGTGGGTTCCACCTCGTCGTTGAGCTTGGTGCACTCCAGGCCTACTCCATTTAACTCCAGTAGCAGGTCATCTTTTGCTGTTTGACGACCTTTCGAGACCTTGTCGCGGACTGCTTTGAGCTTCCCATCACTCCTGCGACAGAACTTAGCTATAAGGAAGCTCGCTGGGACTTATTACCAGCGCATCCGACCTGCTCTTCATAGGCGGCTTGCCAGGCGTCTCGCCGGCTGGTTTGGTAACCTTATTCCGCTGAGCCGTTTGCCGCTTATTCTGTGGGACTGACTCCGCAGCCGCTGGAATTGCGTTACCAGTTCTATTCCTCTTTGAGGGCGTAGCTTGCTGCCCTGGCTCGTGCTCTTGCCGTCTCTTGGGAGTCACTGTAGTCCTCGCAACGCCGCTACCCTGCTGATGGACTTTGTCGCTTACTCTAGGAGACAGGTTTTCAACCGGCGGCGTCTGTGTGGCCGTATCCTCGCGAAGAAAGGAAGCTGACAAGCTGCTGTCAGAAGAAAATTCGTATAGCTTATCTGATCAGAAGGGCATTAGGGCCGTTCAGAGTGGCATTCAGCTGCTCGAAAACATCTTCATCTTCTGGCTCCTTCCCTTGGGGTGAGGCGACTGACGCAGGTGCAGACATAGCACCTGGCGGTTAGAGGTGGTGAACTATCGATGGCACTATCAGCACTATCGATGGTCAGGTGCTATCGAGCTACCATCGATAGCATGGTAGCTCGATAGCAGCCTGACACCATCGATTGTGACTGACAGTGCCATCGATAGTTTGTTTTTGCCATCACCAAAAAATAAAATTTGCGCGTTATTGTGTGGCGTCTGTACAAACAATATTAGTGGGAAAAATTTTAATAAGAGAATAACAAGTGTACACATCCAAATCAGAACCAATTCAGAGAACCAATTTTTCAAAGAGGTAGTAGTAGTAAGAAGTAATTAATAAGTATTTTGACTGACCATGTGTCGAATTTAAGGTAAACGTCGAAGCTCCCTCACACTTAGTGTGTCGAGTGCTGAAAGGCAGGCGTGGGATTGCAGCAGCACGGACTCGGAGAAAGATTTGCTTGTCGAGATTCAAACAAATAAAAACAAGGTGAAATCTCCCAAGTCTGGAAGTATTTTAAAAGGTCTGAGGACAAAAAACTTGCAAAGTGCCTTAACTGCGGAACGGAGTACAAAACCAGCGGAAACACATCCAATTTACGCGATCATTTACAAAGATTCCATCCCGGTTTGGAAGTTCATGTCCCAGATTCCAACACTCCAGCTGCAGATACTTTGTCGGCTACCGACAACATCGCATCTTCAAGCAGCAGCTGTAGGTCGAGTGTGCGTTCAGTAGCTTCTTACTTTAATAGAGCCATGTTGTACGACACTAATTTAAAGCAAAAGAATGACATTGACACGGCCTTAGTCGAAATGATTGCCAAGGATGTGCAGCCACATAACATAGTGGAAAATGAAAGCTTTGTAAACTACAGTAAAATAATGGATCCCAGATATAAGCTCCCCAGCAAAACACATTCAAGAGATGTGCTGATGCTTAATATGTTCAAAGAAACTTCTGCCAAATTGGCAACAATTTTAGAAGAAATTTCGGATATTTCGGTCACACGTGACTTGCGGACATCGAGGGCTAACGCTAGCTTTTTGACTGTCACAGGTCACTTTGTTTATGATTAAACTATGAAAACAGTATCATTAGCGACAAGAAAACTATTGAACACAACAAATCATTCTGCGCAACATTATATTAAATTATATCAACTCATTGGAACGTCCTGGATAGAACAGTTTGTATTGTCACAGATAATGCCAGCTCAATGCTGAAAGCATGTGAAATATAGAAAATACAAAATCTTCCATGCTTTGCCCACACTTTAAATCTGGTTGTTCAAGATGGGCTAAAGTTCGACAACGACGTTTTATTACAAGCTTTGTTTGCAAAGTGTAAAACAATAGTTAGACTTTTTAAACAAAGCACCATAGCGGGTGAAAAATTTAAAATAGCTCAAGAAAACTTTTCTCATACTTTGCTACAAGAAAGTCCAACAAGGTGGAACAGTTTCAACTTAATGATTCAGCGTATAATTACAAAAAATTATGCAATTGCTACGGTTTTATTATCAACCACAAAAGCACCGCCACCATTTACTGCTGAAGAAATCAATATATTAAAAGATGTAGAAAAAATATTGGCTTTCTTTCAACAAGCAAGCCAAAAAATTTCTGGAGGAAAATATATTACGCTCTCTCTTATAATACTGATGACATATGGACTGTACCACAAGGTTGAACATCTTTTACCACAACTACAAACAATACAAGGAAAAATGATGCAAAGCGCTTTATTGGAGTCGATAAAAAAAGTCTTTCCATGTATAAGCAACGGACAGTAACCAGGATGGCTACGTTATTGGATCCCCGTTTTAAAAAAAATGGTTTCAGTTCAGTTCAAATGCTGAACACGCTTCAACTATTTTTGAAAACGAGCTTGTCAATTTGACAATCAAAGAAAACCCAATCAATTTGGCCCTGGCCACGGAGACAAAAAACACATTATTGACTTTTTACTTGACCAAACACGGAAACGCACGATCAGATGCCATAACTATTAAACGACAATATCTAGAGAGAGCAATAGCCACTCAAGAAATATATCCTCTTTTATGGATTAACCCTCATCCTGTAAAAAAAAAAATAGCAACGAATATTGTATTTTGGGCCAATTTTGCCCAATATAATTTTTTTTAGTTATATTACATTTTGTTGCAGGCATTGCATATAATTTCTGTAATATAATGATTTTTGCACACGAAAAAGTTACAGCTCTTGCATTTTGTGTTATATTTAGTGCTGTTAGACTTGTTTTCGCAGAAATGACAACGGGCTCTCTTTGTTTTTTTCTCTTTTTTCGGGTGAGTAAGCTTTCTGGCGACAGTGCCATATGGCTGTGTCTTACGCGGATGCTTTTCCTCTTTCAAAAGCTTTAATCCCAGTTCTTCCAAAAAGAGTCGGCGACGAAAATACTTTGATTTGTTCCACTCGGGATTTATTGCTGCCCAAATCACAAAAGCATTGCATGCAGAGACATCTATCATATTTGTGAAAAGAGCTACAGGCCATCTATTAGTCTTCCGCTTGCAAGTATATGTGGCAACCAGTTGGTCGAGTGTATACACACCAGCCTTTGTATGGTTATAATACTCTATTATTTCTGGTTTCTTTGACTGGTTATCGTGTATTCTTGCGTTTTGGTGCAATGTGCTTATTAGATATACGCACCGATATTTTTTGGAACAGAAGCTACTAACGCTACATTATATTTATGTTCAAAAAGGAACTCTGAGTAAAAGACAGGTTTTTTTCTCATGTCCAAAATACGTGGAGGTAGAAATAACTTATTTTTACGGACAGTCCCAACTATTGTCATTTTCTTTTTCAGCAGTTCAACAGCAAGATCGTATGAGGTGAAAAAGTTATCGCAAGTTATATTCCGGCCTTTGAGTCCTTCTGCAAGTTCTAGTACAACTCGCACGCCTTGGATCTTTTCAGGAGCGCAATTACGATTTCGTCCGATATACACTTGCATAGACCAGGCATAGTTGGTGTTAGAGTCGCACAGTGTCTCAATTTTAATTCCATATTTCGCTGGCTTCGAAGGAATATATTGCCTAAATGGACATTTTCCACGATATGCCACTAGCTGCTCATCAACTGTCACGCATTCGTTTGGATTATACATAATCTTCAAATTATGAGCCCATTTGTCCCACAAAACTCTTATAGGTGCCAGCTTATCACGAGCTCGCCGATCCGCTCTATCTGATTTATCGTCAAATCGAAGAGCTCTGCTTATATTTTGGAATCTACGCAGCGACATTGTTGCTTTGAATATGGGTCTTCCTTTCAGATCGTCCCATAAACATTCCATTGCGATACACACACACACGATACACCACAAGAGCGATACACGCCAGCTTATAGCAGCAATCCAAAATATGCATTCAAGGAAGCATGGTTTATTTCCTCCCAAGCTTCTCCAAACACTTTTACACCTATTAAGTAATGTATAAATAAGTTTGTAATGTGCAAAGTTTTCGAAAATATGGTGAATACCTTCAATATTTGTCATCTTTATAATAATAATTTGCATCTCCTTTGTCATAAACAACTCAAATGTAGATTTGATATCACTAACACGTGCAATGGCATATTGAGTTGGTCCTGGAGCAGTAGTAATTATGTTTTCTTTCCTTTTCCTACCAACCAATGAGCTGCCACATTTTTCGTACCACATTGTTCTTTTGTCCTTAGAAATAAAACCAGAAGATGGGTCTTGCTCTGGAACAGAAAATTGTTGTTCATCGGAGTAAATACTTTCTCCCTCGGAAATGGAAACACATGTCACTGATCATCTGATGAGATTTCGAAATCTTCAAGAGAGCTTTCATGGTCAGGCCTTCAGCCTCACTGTCTGATTCGCTCAGCAGCTCTTCTATTTGGCATCGAGTAAGCGCCGCTGACTAATTGAAATTTATTTATATTGGCACTTTATGGAAATGTATAAACATATTTTTATACATACCCTTTTGGGCATTGTTTTTCTTTTCCTGAGTAAACTTAGGGTAAAACAAAACTATTTATTTTGACTTTGAAAAACAAAACACACAGTCTAAATCGGTAATCATCAACGCCTTATGAACATTTGCACAGTTGCCTCATTTGTTTTCACTCGTTCACGAAAATTACTGTTATGTAAGGCGAGCAGTTTATGTATACATGAACTGCTCTACCCATAAGCAATGCAATGTACACAAACAATTTTTCGTATTTTTTTTTTTGTCGTCTAATCGCAACCAAGAATGTAACGGACCTCTGATATTTTTGTTGTTGGGCAACGAAATTTGTAGGTATTATGTTGTTGTTTTTTTTGCAGACGAGACTGCACTAAAAAAATTCTGGGTATGTCAATCAGTTTATTTGTATGATGGTATGAGACTTGACGAACATTGGTCTATACGTTGCTTGCGGAAACACCGGAAAATTAGATTGGGCAAAAATTGCCCAAAATACAAGATTTGTCACTTTCTCCGTGGGAGAGTCCTTAATAGAGCCACAATATTAATTTTCACAACACTGCTAAATATACCAAAATAAATAATTGTCAAGAAGTTTCATGCCGATATCGCTAAATATACGTCAGATACGTACAGCTAAGAACGCGTTTGGACAAAATTTGCCCAAAATACAGGACGAGGGTTAAGGTAAAGTTAAGCAACGAGTTATCAAAACTCAAGAAAAATTTATTTATATAAAATTATATTGCAGGTGAACCAAACGGATTTTCTTTTGCTTAAAATGCTGTTTATTAAATACATGTGCATCCCCGCAACATCCGTTGAGTCGGAAAGAGTGTTTAGCATAGCGGGCCAAATTGTTTCGGAGAGGCAAACCAGGCTCAAAGAAGAAAATAATAAATAATAAAGAAGAAATAAAATAACGTAAATTATAAAATTAATTTTCTTGTTTAAATACAATCAAAATATTTTTATTATGGTGGGCGGGACTATCGTCAACTATTGATGGCACTATCGTATGCTATCGATGTTTGAAAAATACTATCGTTGACTATCGCTGACGCCGACTATCGACAGTTATCCACCTCTACTGGCGGTACCGAAGTTTGCGCCGGGGGTGGTGCAATCCCTTGGGGTGGGGGGGAGATCTCAGCAAAGCCCTGCGGCGCACAATATCCTCCGCTGATACCACTAGTCACCACTCACTCGTAGAAATTCAAGCAGTCCCACGTTGAGAAATCGCCAAATGGTGCCTCTGTTGGCTATGCAGCACTTATTGCAAAACCCTCGCGCTTATGTAACAAAAAGATTTGGTTTGCACTTGCACCCTGTCCACGAACCACACACAGCAGGGACACCTCCTGCAGTACTAGCGCCACCTGTGATAGCGTTGTTCGCTCAGCAGTGGTACTCCTAAAACACTAGTAAACTCAAGAAGCATACAACCAGTGTTGCCAGCTTGTCCTTTTTGCGGACAGATCTGTCCGTTTTGAAACTGCGATTGCCGGAAAAATTTTAAAACGTCCCCTATCTGGAAAACACCCTTTTTTATTTTTTAAATTTACCCTTTTTAATTCCTCTAAATATAAATGTAAATATAGCTTGGAAAACCCTTAATACATATATATTTTTTTGCTTTTGATAAACATTTTTAACAGCGATGCAACACTTTTTTGTTTGCGTGTTATCGGAATCGCGCCTATCGAACAGATGTTTTTCGTCAGTGCCAAGTGCCGCCAAATTAATATCGCATAAAGCCAAAAGACATTTACAAGCAAAAATTTCGCGAGTGCTGGTTAAAAGAACCTGATTTGAAAAATTGTATGTGTCGAGATGCAAAAGACCCCGAAAAGGCTTATTGCAAATACTGCAAGCGCAGTTTAAATCCTAAAATCGACCAAGTCCGTGCACATGCCCATACAAAGAAACATATTCACAATGCAGCGCCCTTCGCACAAGTAAACAAAATTACGTTTCAGCGAGTTTCAACACCTGCATTATTTCGTCAAGAGGCTGCACTTGCAATGTTTTCTGTCTATTATTCAGCAATGAATCCTGTTGGACACCTGAGCAAGTTGTGAGAGTCGCATTTTGATGCCATTAATATTAATTTGCATAAAACCAAATGCACAAAAATAATCAGGAACGTTTTGGCCCCCCACTTTAAAGATGACTTAAGGAAGGACCTAGGAGAGAGCAAGTTTAGTTTGTTGATTGATGAATCGACTGAAATTTCTACAAAAACTGTTCTCAGTAAGAAACAAAATCTAATACAACTATTTTGATTATAACATTAACATTTTGTGTAGGTGTTGCCATGTATTATTATAGCCATCAACGGTCAACAATTACGTCCACTCTGTTGTCTTTGATTTCAATCGATAGTGGAGACGAAGTCACAATTGCAAATTGCGTTTTGGAGGAGTTACAAAAAAGCCACATTCAAGTCAAAAACCTGATTGGAATCGGGACGGACAATGCAAATGTCATGTTGGGTAAAAATAATAGCGTCTTTATTGAGTTGAAGAAGTCCGTGCCGTCCTTAATACTAGTCAAGTGCGTGTGCCATTCCGTACAACTAGCAGTTAATGCAGTTTGTAAGTCTTTGCCAGAACCGCTTGAATTTTTGATAAGTGAAACCTACTCATGGTTTTCAAAGAGCTCCAGCAGACAGAACGCTTATCGTATATCAGTCCATAAATAGTGACAAGGTAGAGTAAAACATTCTTCATGCCTTGTTTGCATAAATTCATATATGTTTTTAACAATTGTTTGATTTTTTTCAGATTTTTAATACGTGATTTTGTTTTATGTTCTAACTTCGTACTAAAAGTAATTTGTCCTTATGTTCGTTCCAAGAAATTATATATGTTCTCCAGCATAAATGCAATAAAATTAATGTTTGTTTTTGCATATATATTTTTTAATAAGGATCCTCTTAAAATACCTAGAGTTTGCGAAACGAGATGGTTGTCAATAGCGCATGCAGTTAAACGCATTCTAAGCAAGTGGACTGAATTGAAGTTACATTTTGATACCGCAGCATTGACAGAGATATGTCACAAAGCTTCAATATTAAGTAACTTATACACGGACGTCAACTATAATTACTTGCTTTTTTTTAAAGACATTTTGGAAGAGATGGATCGGATTAATAAAAACTTCCAGTCGAAAAAACCAACCCGGTTTAACTATTGGGAGATTTAACTTATTGAATCAATTGTCAAAATCCGGATGGTGTCGTTCGCCTAATTGGAACTAATTATGTGTATGCCGATGACAAAGATGAAGAAGAAACTAGTGTAGATGAAATCTTATACGTTTTAAATGAAAAATAATTATATAAAACAAAAAAAATATCTGTCCGGTTTTTTTTGTAATTTTTTTGTTATATTTTTGGTCCAACTATCCTTTGTTTTTGGAGAGAAGCTGGCAACATTGCATACAACGGAGGAAAAGTGTGCAATGTGGGTAATATTTATTTCTAACACCAGTTAGAATACCCAAATAATAGTTATGACTTGAAAAAAATTGAATGCCATAAAAGCCATCTCTTTGAGTGTGATATTGACAAATATGTTATTTTTGTATGGCATATTCGGAAACACGAAAAACTTTTATTTCCAATTTTTTATTTTTAAAGTATATTTAATTATTAAATTAATTTTTTATAATAAAAATACAAAATAATTATTATATTTTGATTTTTATATTAAAAATAAATCATAACTTTTACTTATAACTCTTATTTTATAAATTGAAAATAAGAATTACGCTTCAACTTTTTTTTTTTATACAAATTTAAAATAAAAATTGAATTGAAATAACTTTTGAACGGAGCGAGCTGGATTATATGTCGGCACATATGTATATATAATCTATGCATCAATACCTTTCAGTTGGTGTATAATGTGTTTGTACAAACGCATGTACATATGCATGTTTATACAATAGTCTGCTTAGACCGCCTTATCAGCGGCTGATCGGTAAGCGCAAAAATGTTAATGAAGAAGAGTGAACAATTTGAAGATAAGTAAAATACAATTACTGAAGTAACCAATGGTATACTTACAAAAAACAAAAAAACAATTTTTTTTGCTTTGTTTAAAAGATGATGCAATAAAATTAGTTTTTGTTATAAGAACTGCAAAACAAAAACAATGCGGTTTGCGATTAGAAGTGGTTAACGCAGCATCGTTATGCATTTTCTATGCATTGGTTCTTGTTATGTTTGATAATTGATTGCGATGGGTCATAAGCGTGATGCTATTGTGCGTTCATTTTTTTTTATTATCAAAAGATGAAGTTTCGGAATGTAAAATTTGCTAGCGTACCTTTAAGGGCGCCTCTTTTACAAGTTTGAAGAGGCATCTTCAGGAGTGCCATGCCGATGTCACAGATCTGAGGTAGATCATGAAGAATGTGAGCCAGAGGACAAAAAAAAAAAATTTCAGTGACAATGTCAGCAGTGGAGGTGAAAAAAGCTTGCGTGCAATTTGTGACGGAAGAAAAATCGCCGTTTCAATTTTTTGATTCTGCTCCCTTCAAAATGCTTACAGAGCAGATTTTTCACGGGCTAGACTTGAGTCCGGTCAGAAAAATATGAGTGTCAAAAGAACATATTGAATAATCGAATTAAAGATAAAATGCTTTCACTCGAAATTGACATAGCTTCCCGACATTCCTAAGGCATACTGGGTGTTAAGTTAAGACGTTAATGTTCAGTACTACCGCAATCATGCCCTTGAGGTGAAGACATTGGGTGTAATTGAGCTGCATCGGAAACACGCAGTGCTCAATTTAAGCATGGAAATTGAAAACATTTTGTCAGAGTTTTCGATTTTTAAGCAAATTTATACGATCACCTCAGACAATGGCAAGAAGTTCGTAAAAGCAGTTGAGTGTTTGAACGAAGAACCAGAAAGTTTGCTCAATTGTGATCTCCAAAACGAGGAGCTGATGAATGAGATCAGTGTTTCTTCAATCTTTTCAATCCGCTGTGCAGTGCACTCCATGCAACTTGCAGTAAAAGACTTTTAGAATGATGATGGACGGAATGAAGTTGTTGCAAGTGCGCGAAAAGTTGTAAAAACATTGCGAGCTCCGACGTTCAGGTAAGGACACAAAATTAATTTAATTAATAATTTATGTAAATAATGACAAATTTTTTATTATAATTGTCTAGGCTAGCAGTTTCTGGCACGGCTCTACCGCTGCCAACCACTGATGTGCCAACAAGGTGGAGCTCCACATATGAAATGCTGAAAAGTGTTTTCATATACGAGGAGTTCGTCCAGGAACACCTTCCTGCAAATTTGCAGTTGACGGACAAGCAATAGGCTCATATCGAATTGTTGCTGTCTGTGCTAGAGCCGATTTCTGCAGGCACCAAAAAATTGCAAAGTGACCAGCTTTATTTTGGTGACTTTTACAAGCTTTGGTTAGAGACCAAATTAACTATTAAATCTATGAATAGTAATATTTATAGCGAAGATCTAGCCAATAGAAGGAGTTACGCACTAACATATAAATAAGAACAGCAAGAAGTCAACGTTCGGTTAACATATAAGTTAAGAACAATTATTACAAACGCCAAAGCGTAATCACGACGACAGCGCGTGGAGCACATCCGCCACGTGCGCCGCGTTAGCATTTACCAACATGCACCTGCATCGGTCCAACGGCCTGCGCGTTATACAACGAGCACCACCGTGGGACCGAGTTCGGTTATTCGACACCCAAAGATGCAAGCCAGCGACAAAGGCAGCAGCGGCGACAACTACAGCGGCGACAACTGCAGCGGCGACGTCTACATTGAGCGGTCTCTAGCTTAAAGTTTTATCTGTCTTAATTTAGTTCTTAAACAGCATTTACACAATAAAGCCGTTCTTTTTTATAAAACTAATAGTTACTTTATTTAATTGGCGCCCGAGCAGGGACCGGTTTATGTCCTAACGAAGGATATCGTGTCGCGTACCAGTGCGTTATTGCCACACAGTGTACCCCGCAAAAGTGCCTCAAAGAAACACAACGCGATTGCGATTTAAATAGAGCTAATCCTCTCTCGCGATTCCTTTCGAAAAGCATAACCGGCCGTTTACCGTCGACGGTTCTGTTGTATCAGTTCGCAGACCACCACGCATACAAGTGTCCCTGAGGATCCCAAGTCACCTACCGCATCGCCGCTACGCCGCACTGCCACAGGACAAAAAGGAAGACATCTAAAGGACCAGCGCGGGAGATTCGCCGGATGTTTTATATTCTGTAAGCTTAGTGTTTAAGTGATTTAATAAGAAGAATAACGAAAAACAAAGAAGTTTAACAATTTAGAAATATAAGAAGAAAAAACAGTCACAAATCAGCAGTCGAAGTGAACGGTTGTACGATAAGCAACTCCCGCATCAGTTAGTTCTTCTTTACTCTCTCACCTTTCGCGCTCCCGTGGGCGCTTATCTTGATTTAAATATAACTGTAAACGAATTTGTGCACATAGAGAGACAAAAAATTCCACTGAACAGTCTTTTTAAAGACTAAACATAGGAGAGGGGGACCCCTCTCATCTCCATATGGCAAACGGGACAGTTTTGCTGACCCAAGGCCAAGTAAAAATATTAACTTCGCCCGGACCCAAATACATTGTAATCTCCCGAAACGATGAAAACGAAAAACAATTCAAGCTATCACCATTTGCAGTAAAAAAGATTATTGATTACAACTGCGGAGGCGAGGTCGACTCCTGCAAGAGATTAAGAAGTGGTGACTTGTTAGTGAAAACCAAGAATCTAATTCAAGCCAACAAACTCCTAAAGATGACGCATTTCACCAGTAACATGCCAGTAACCACCTCTGAGCACCTTTCTCTAAACCAGAGTAAGGGAGTAATCTACTCAAATGAACTGCGTGACGTTGGGGAAGAGGAAATTCTTAAGGAACTCAAAGGCCAAAATGTAACATTCGTAAAGAAAATAATGAGAAAAGTAGATGGAAGCCTTATTGAAACAGGGCTCCACATCCTGACTTTTGATTCAACCACACTTCCGAGCCACATCATGATCGGCTATGAGAAAACAAATGTTCGTCCATACATTCCAACACCTCTTCGATGCAATAATTGCCTTCGCTTTGGGCATACGTATAAAGTGTGCAAAAGCAATAAAACCTGCGCAAAATGTGGCTCTCAACACCATACAAATGATGAAGAGAATGAAGTTTGCCAAAATAATATGGGCTGTATTAACTGCAACATAAATAATCTTCCAAACACTTCACACACTTCATTCGACAAAAAATGTCCCATATACATGAAGCATCAGGAAATCATCGCAATAAAAAGCAACCACAAAGTAGACAACAAAACGGCATTCGAGATTTATAATCAAAAACACCAGCTGGGTTATCAAACCTTCGCTAACACCGTTAGGACGAAAACACCAACAAAAACAGGCCAACCTGACAACAGCTCAACTAGGATGCAGCAGCCAGACCTTAAAGATACCAATTCCAAACCCAAGATTGCAACTCGCCATATCATCGACTATGACGATCTCCAAGAATTGGAAGCATCCTCTCAGCACATATCATCGGCAGCCTCTAAGTCTAAGGTAAATGCAAAGAACAAACAAAAGGTACAAGTTCTACCACTTTCAACCTCAAAAAAAAGTAGTAAGACAATTAAAATCAAAAGCAAAAAGAAACCAAATCAAAACCAGCAAAGAAACTGAAGAAAGTTCTGACAACATGGAACACGATTGAAGTTAACCCAAACCCTTTCCTTTGTCCCCAGTTGGCTGACCGGGGACTTGGCACGTAGCGCATTTGGATGCGCTGCTGGGGCCGACTCCGCGGTTAGTCAATTGGGGACAATCTACAAATACAACCCAAAGTTCATTGTAGTAAATCTCACTTAGTAATTAATTATAATCAGTTTAATCTATTTTCCATTATGCTGAACTACAAGAAACGCACATTAAACCAAACACTGTATTCCCTACTCCTGTAAACTATAAAATTATCATTAATGTACCACAAAAAAGCTTCGGTGGCACAGCCCTGCTTATACATAAATCAATCGAACACAAAGAAACAAAAATTAATGATCAAATTGAAGCGGTTGCCGCAGAAATTCAGTCAAAATCAAAATTTAGCATATTTTCAATATATATTCCACCGAATAAACCATTTAGTTCAACTAATTTATATAACACGCTTAAACTAAGACACAAATCATCAATTATCACAGGCGACTATAATAGCTGGCATCCCACATGGGGTTCGCCGCGACAAAACAAGAGATGTAATATTTTGCACAAATTTATAACACAGAACAACTGGACTATTCTTAATGACAAATCACCTACGCATTTTACTAAACACAACACCTTCACGCACATTGACATCTCATTCTGTACACCAGACATGCAAATATTTACGACGTGGAAACGAATTGATCAACTTTTCGGAAGTGACCACTTCCCAATCCTTATGACTATGTATCAAAGAAATAGCCCTTATACTCCACCAAGGAGTTATTTCAAGTTACGCAAAGCCAACTGGGAGCTCTTTGAAAATACAATTCCTACAATAAATAATAGGATCCCCTTTGCAAATGAAGTAAATAAAGAAGCAGCAAATATTAACAAAATAATTCTCCAAAGTGCTCATAGAGCGATTCCAAAAACTTCTACAAAGCAGCAAACACGAAATGTCCCATGGTGGAATAAAAATTTAAACATTCTAAAGAAAGAAAAAAACAAAATGTGGAACAAGTTGATCAGGAACATCACCCAAGAAAACATACTTAACTTTAGGAAAGCGAACTCAAAATTTAGACGTGAAGTTAGGGAGGCAAAGAGAATATCATCTATGCAATTCACTTCACAAATTAACCCAAATACCCCTACTTCTAAGATTTGCTCAAATATCCGCTCCTTCTGCGGTTTAAATCCAATGAAATCAATTCACGCAACATGGAATCCATACTCTAACAGTATCAGCACTGATCAAAAATCAATAGCCAACACTTTTGCTCACTTTTGGTCAGAATCCTCCGTAGATCAAAACTTCTCTCAAACCTTTAACACTTATAAAGTGAATTCGATTAGGCAAACCATTGATTATACTCCAAGTAAATCAGCTGAGCTTATAGAATCAAATATAAGAACAATTGAATTGCTTAGTTCTATTAACGCATTAAAAGGACAAATGCCAGGCTATGACAAAATTTCTTATCCGATGATAAAACACTCAATTACAGCTTTGCAAAGTAGAATCATAAGCCATTTGAACAATATACTTAACACCAAAATTCCACAGCAATATAAGACCAGTCTAGTTATACCAGTGCTCAAGCCAAATGCGGATAAGACACAGCCAACGTCTTACCGCCCTATATCCCTCAACCAATGCCTCTCAAAAGTTATGGACAAGATAATCGCAAAACGGCTATGGTGGTTAATTCGAAACAACACCCTTGTTTCTAAAAACCAATTTGGTTTTAAGAAACAAAAATCAGCCTGATAACTGAGTCTCTTAACAAGAAACGTCACACGTCAATCGTCTCCCTGGACTTCTCCAAGGCCTTTGACAGAATTGGCCTGCACGCAATAATAGAACAGCTTAGGGAATGGAAAGTTGGTCCGAAAATAATTAATTACATAACCAATTTTATGACGAACCGTAAAAATATAATAAGAGTGGGGTCACAACTTTCCAACACGGTCGCCATCCACAATGGCGTACCTCAGGGCTCACCACTTTCGGTGGTTCTATTTCTGATTGCATACGAAAAAGTAGCAAAAATAATAGGAAAACAAAAAGATATAAACTTTTGCAGTTATGAAGATGACTTTCAACTCATAATCAACTTGCCAAAAAATAAAAATGTAACAAGGAACCTTGATCAGCTATTTCAAAATATACAGGACTGGGGAGATTTCTCAGGAGCCAAGCTTTCTTTGGAAATATGCAAACAAATACATATTTGCAACAAACGACAATGCCGTTGTCCGATTACAACAAATAACACTGTCATCCAATCAGTAAATTCGCTAAAAATTTTAGGAGTTACAATCAACACAAAATACAAATGAACTAGCCATATCAATGACTTAGTCAACTCATTGTCAAAAAAACTTAATGTTATTAAATGCCTTGCAAGTCACAAGTTTTACTGCAACACGATAACACTGTTATCAATCTTGAAAGCAATTTTTCTCTCCAAAGTTGATTACGCTCTTTTTCTTTATGGCAGAGCACCTCCTTCCATTCTTAACAAAATTAAAGTAATAGTTAATGCAGCGATAAGGATAACACTCGGTATCTATCGAACTTGTTCAACTAGAAACCTAATGTATGAAGCAGGCATCGCCCCGATTGAACTAATACTACGTTTATGCTTGCAAAAAAGCATGAATTCAGATCATGCTTTTTTTTTTTTTAAATACTAGCATAAACACAAAATCGTGATTTTTTCTACACACGTATTTTGACTATAATTTTTTGGACAAATCATGATTTTTTGTGTAAGCAGTCTGGCAACGCTACTGTGTGAAATCAGCTGTTCCGCACTAAATAAATTGCTGCGAACAGCAGCTCCATTCTTGACTTTAAAAGACAACGAACCATCTCCGATGTTCGCGTTTGCCGTTGAATTAAAAAAATTTGCATTTTCATTAACATTTTGAAGATTTAATTCGTTTAACGTTTTGGCTTTCGGTTTATTAGCTGTTTGTGCTGATGTGCTGCCACCTTTTTCATATGAAGCTGCATAGGTGGCTCCACCCTTCAGAAAAATCATGATTTTTATAAAATAGCATAAACAGGCGCATTTTAAAAAGCGTGATTTTAAAAAATCATGAAACAGCAAGCATAAACGTAGTATAAGATACTCATTTCTTAAAACAAAGCTATACAAAACCTTACTTAACTCAAAAGATACGCCAATTGCAAAATATTTGAAGAAAAGTAATGTGAAAACAAGTGGAAACGTAGCAGTCGGACGCAACCGACTGCGGTATACTCGATGCCAGTATTAAAAATTTTGATGCCCATCCATGTGAGATGTCAATTGCTATCTTCATACCAAATTTGGTGACTCTAGCTCGAAGTTTTTATAAAATGGGGAAAGGGGGGCTGGGGGCGGTATGGTTGGGCGTGGCATCCAAATTTTTGCTGCAGATCCTTGTGGAATGTCAAATGCTACCTTCATACCAAATTTGGTGACTCTAGTTCGAAGCATGTAAAAGGTGGTGAAAGGGGGGCTATGGGGCTTGGGGCGGTATGGGTGGGCATGGCATTCAAATTTTTGCTGCCGATCCATGTGGGATGTCAATTGCTCTCTTCATACCAAATTTGGTGACTCTAGCTCGAAGTTTGTATAAAGTGGGGAAATGGGGGCTGGGGGCGGTATTGTTGGGCGTGGCATCCAAATTTTTGCTGCAGATCCTTGTGGAATGTCAAATGCTACCTTGATACCATATTTGTTGACTCTAGCTCAAAGTTTTATAAGGTGGGGAGAGGGGGGCTATGGGGCTGGGGGCGGTATGGTTGGGCGTGGCATCCAAATTTTTGCTGCAGATCCTTGTGGAATGTCAAATGCTACCTTCATACCAAATTTGGTGACTCTAGTTCGAAGCATGTAAAAGGTGGTCAAAGGGGGGCTATGGGGCTTGGGGCGGTATGGGTGGGCGTGGCATTCAAATTTTTGCTTCCGATCTATGTGGGATGTCAAATGCTCTCTTCATACCAAATTTGGTGACTCTAGCTCGAAGTTTGTATAAAGTGGGGAAAGGGGGGCTGGGGGCGGTATGGTTAGGCGTGGCATCCAAATTTTTGCTGCAGATCCTTGTGGAATGTCAAATGCTACCTTCATACCAAATTTGGTGACTTTAGCTCAAAGTTTGTATAAGGTGGGGAAAGGGGGGCGGAATGGATGGGCTAGGCTCCAAAACTTTGATGCAGATTGTTGGGGGTCGTTGCCAGCTATCTTCCTACCAAATTTGGTGGCTCTAGCTCCACTACTCTGGAATATACACGCATTCCCGTTTTTGACGAAGCGTTGGGGCAGATGGGGGTGGCTAGGGCGGTATTGGTGGGCGTGGCATCCAAACTTTTGATGCAGTTTTTGGGGGGTCATCATCATCTATCTTGGCACCAAGTTTGGTGACTCTAGCTAAAAAACTGTGGGAGATATAGGCTATTCTGATTTCTAAATGCGGGGGGGCTGGGGGCGGGATGGGTGGGCGTGGCTCCAAAGCTTTGATGCAGTTCTTTTGGGGTCGTTACCAGCTATCTTCCTACCAAATTTGGTGGCCCCAGCTCCACTACTCTGGAAGATACACGCATTCCCGTTTTTTACGAAGCGTTGGGGCATCTGGGGGCGGCTAGGGCGGTATTGGTGGGCGTGACATCCAAACTTTTGGTGCAGTTTTTGGGGGGTCATCATCAGCTAAATTGGCACCAAATTTTGTGGCTCTAGCTCAAAAACTGTGGGAGATATAGGCTTTTTTGACTTTAAAATGCGGGGGGTCTGGGGGCGGAATGGGGGGGCGTGGCTCCAAAATTTTTGATGCAGTTTTTTGGGGAATGCTAGTAGCTATCTTCTTACCAAATTTGGTAGTTCTAGCTGTAAGGGTGTGTGAAATATGCGGATTTATCGTTTTTGAGTTATCGAATTTATCGATATGCCAGCCCCCCAGTTATCGTAGAACCCCAATCTTGACACTTTAATATACTATCCCATAGATAAAGAGAATTGGAAAGTTTCAAGTCCCTAGCTTGAAGGGTGTGGAAAAAAGTTGCGTTCATACGGACGGACAGACGGACAGACACCATGACGGACATTGCACAATACCAATATACTCTTTACCTTCGGTATCGAGTATAAAAAGTAGACACACATACTCAACATTAGAATACGTAATTAAAACAAGCAGAGAATTAAATATACCAATAACACCAACCAAATCTGATAATTATGCACCATATTGGCTTTTCAATTCCAACCTAATTGACATGTCCTTAAGTGAATATTGTAAAAGCACTACAAATCCACTAGTTTTTCAAAAATCATTCTTACGCCTGAAAGATAACTACTCTGATCATAATTTCATTTTCACAGACGGCTCTTCCACACACAGCATTACAACGTTCGCTGTAACTACAGAGACAACAGTTCTTAAATATGGACTTCTACCTGAACATTCATCGGTTTATTCTGCAGAAATTATAGCCTTAGATGAGGCAATCAGAATAGTTAGCAAAAACAATGTTAAGCACATGATTTGTTCAGATTCGCTTTCTGCTCTTGAAGCGATTGCCAATACCAATAACACGGAATTTTACCCCTGTAGGATAAGAAACATACTTTTAAAGAGTCGAGACAAAATAAAACTTATGTGGGTCCCTGGACACACAAACATTAAAGGCAACGAAACTGCGGACGCAGCAGCCAAGTTTGCAAAATCGGTACCACTAATAGGCACAAAAAACTTGAATAGAAAAGATATTGACAAATTTTTAAAATGAATTTATTCTTGCGCAGAGCGAGCTATGGAACTTAACGTCAAACTGGTACCAAGCACTCACTCAACCTTCTGTTTTCCCATTGGAATCTTTAAAAAAATTTAAACTCACACGACTGGACCAAATTAAACTAATTCGTTTACGTACTGGACATACCAAACTGACCCACGAGCACTACCTGGACAAAAATATTCCCAACCAGTGCACATTGTGCCAGGAAACAAAAGCCACTAGTATCCAACACATACTTATCAACTGCCCTGCACTTACCCTGGACAGAATCAAAATATTTAAGAATTTAAATCCTGTTTCACTTCTAAGAAATTTAAATGAAAACAACTGCAATTTAATAATGCAATTTCTTAAACAGACCAACATATTCTACAAAGTCTGAATTTCTTTCAATGTTTTTTCCTTAATAAATATATCCTAAGATCACTTTGTAAATAATACTTAATAGTTTAATACTTAATTACTATTGAATAATTCTAAGCCAAAATTATATTGTAAAATTCGCAGCCAAAGGCCTAAGTAGCCAGAGCTGCTTAAACTCTATCTGTACTAAGTTTACTCAGTACGGAATAGCTATTAAATAAATAAATAAATAAATTCGCTCTCGCTTTGCATCGCAACGGACGTGTTTTTTTTATGCGCTTCGCTTTTTTGAATATTGTGCGTCTTATTTCTGCTATTAATTTCGCGAATTTGTGTAAACTAATAGTTTTGTGACTTTGTGTTTTGTCGGTTTGCCTAAACCCAAAGTGGACATTAAATTAACGATTTAATTTGCATTTGTTTTAAAGTGTTTCCAAGCACAACAACAAATTGCAGTCCAGCATACTGAAAAATTTGCTCAACTTGCTGTCGCCTGCTTTTGTTTTGCTTTTGTGCTTTTACGCTCACTCTCTCTCTCTCTTTTTTCAAGCACTGCAGTGTATTAAACCGTTTCTTGATCGTTTACTCTAACGCGCTCTTTTGTGTTGGTGTTGGTCGCGGTCAAACTTTTCTCCGTTGCTTGTTGCTTTCGGTGGTCGCGCTCGCGCCGTTTTTGTTTGTGAAGCTGTGAAGTAAGTTTTGTTTGTAGCTTTACTATTTGCACATTAGGGTGGACCTGTGTCTTAATAATAACAATTTTTCTGCAGAGAATTTTTTATTTTTATTTTTATTTATTTATTTTTTTTTACTTTTATATTCTTTTAATAAATTCAATAAAAATGTCTGTTTGCTGCTATGCGAATTGTCAAGTCCGTGCTAACTCAAAAATGGGTTTTGTCTGCTGCTGGATGTGCACAAATGTTGCTCATGAGCAATGTGCTGGCATTAATGGCCGTATCTCAGACCTCTTGAAGGTTACTAATTTAGAGTGGCCGTGTTGGTCATGTTTGGAGAAAAAAAAGACATTGCAAGCTTTATAGGAACTCAGCTTGGCTTAGAGGGCGTTTTCAGTCAGTTGAATAAACTGTGTGAAAAATTCTCATCGGTTCAGAGAAACCTTAGCGAGAAAAATCTCGCACAGGATTCTCCAAAGCGTAAAAAGGCCAACGTTGGGCAGTTATCGGGCTCTGTGACGTTGGAAAATACTCCAAACGCTCCGATACCACAGGGTAAAGTAAATAAAAATCTTCATGTCCCTTCTACTAAAGTTATCGAGAACTTAGATGATATAACAATAATGCTGCATTTACACTAGTTGATACACAAATCAACGTTGATATCAACTTTATCAATCCTAGTGTGAACAGTTGTCAACTTGATCAACGATTGCGTTGACAGTAGATTGACAATGCGAAAATCGTCAATTGTTGCTCTGAGTGTAAACATAGTGTAAACACTTTGTGTCAACAGTTGAAGTCACAATCGGCGCGTTGACAACACAAAATTAAGTTGAGCTCATGTTCATTCTTTTGCTGTGTGTTGACAAACTTTATGAACATATTAAAGGTGGCAGCACTTCGCTTCGCCATCCGTTTTAATTAATGTTGTCTGCTTTTTCAACTGTTCAGTCTATAAAAATAAAAATTAGTAATAAAAAGCTATTTAAAATACAATTTTATTTATTTTTATGCATATTTATTGAACCATATTTTAAAATCGAAAGTAGACCTGCTTCAGTTGCTGGCGATAGCTATCGATTAACTTAAGAGCGAGAACCAAAACCACTGCTGCCGCTATTTTGCTCTTCTTCGCTGTTGCCATTGTTCTGATTTTATTCTAAAGTAAACAAATTGTATATCAATTAGTTTTAAGTTACATAAGCATTAGTACTAACCACTTTTCTCAATTAACAAAACAACACAATATTGAAAATCAGTTTCGATACATTCACAATATCGACGTCAACGAAAAATGCTTAGCAACGTGAATGTCAACATATGTGGATATCAACTGGTGTAAATTACTCTCAACTTCAATATCAACGCGTTGGCATCTTGCGCGTTGCTCAACTCGAAAATCAGTTGGCAGCCCGGTTTTTTTGTCAACTCAATCAACTAATGTAAACACAACAAATGCGTTGACGTTGGATATCAATTGTTGACATAGCTAGAATTGACGCTGCATCAACTAGTGTAAATGCAGCATAACTCCCATGGATATTGTCTTATCTGATCCCGATCCTTCGGTTCCTTTGGTGGTTAGTAGTGTTGATGTTAATCAACAAAAAAACTCTATCAAACCTAAAGAGCCAAATATTCAATTATCCGAGACTGAGTCTTCCAAACCAGCCTCAGTGGAAGATATAATTAAAAAATTTGTTGCTGTCCCACCTAAAAAACAAATATTTGTTTCAAGGCTTCCCCCTGATTTAACATCAGATGATGTCAAGGTCTATATCAAGGCCAAATCGAATGCCAATGTCACGGTGGAGAAATTCAAATTTGCTTATGATCGGAACATTTGGTCTTTTAAAATCAGTGTTCCGAATCAAGATTTTTGCACTATATGCTGCAAAGAATTTTGGCCAGAACACATAATTGTGAAAGAGTATACTGCAAGAAAAAAAAATCGGCCCCCGATTGTATCTACACTTCCGGTGGTTGGATCTAAGGTAACTCTCCCAATTACTGAAAGTTCAAAAAACTAACATCCTCCTTCTTACTTGGCTATCAGAATGTAAGAGGTCTTTGTAGTAAACTCACTAGCTTATACCTTAATAGTCTTTCTTTCCCTTTCCATGTCATTGCCTTTACTGAAACGTGGTTAAGGCAAGACATTCTCAATTCCGAAATTCTATGTAGTACATATTCTATTTACAGAAAGGACCGTACTCTTCGGCGTGGTGGTGGAGTGCTTATTGCTGTGAATGTAGACTTTCCTTCTGAAACAGTCGTATTAGAGAGTTCTTTTGATATAGAGTTTATTGCTGTAAAGCTAAACATTTGCGGTATTAACATTTTTATCACTTGTTCGAATATACCTCCTTCTTATGATCTCTCTATCTATGAGACACATCTATCTGCTATTCATTCTGTCTCTGCCTTGCTTTCTGATCGTGATTTTCTTGTAGTTCTTGGTGATTTCAACATTGCTGAAGCTACTTGGATTTCTTGTCCTGACTCTGGTGCCCTGACTCCCACGGCCCCGAATGAATTTTTAATCGACCTACTTGGGATGTCATTGAGTCAAATTAATGCTATCCCAAATTCTCTCAATAAAGTGCTTGATCTGATTTTTGTTTTGGATTCATCATCTTCATCCGTTTCCCGTTCCCAGCCTATATCTTATCCCGAAGACTTATACCATCCTACGTTGGAGCTGTTGATTAATTTACCTTCCCGAACGCGTTGCAATGTCAGGATGTCTTTGAGTCGAGTTCGTCAATTTCGGAAAACTGATTTTGAGGGACTCGCTCTGCTTTTATCCCAAACTGACTGGTCTCCCCTCTACGAGTCTGACGACTTGGACGTGGCAATCAGTATTTTTTACAATACCTTATATTCTTTTTTTGATTTATGTGTCCCGGTTGGTGAGCTAAACAGGTCTAACAAACCTGCTTGGTTTACCCGAGAGTTGACAATTCTCAAAAATCGAAAATCTAAACTCTACAAGAGATTTAGAAAAAGCGGCTCATCGGTAGCCTATTCTGCATACTTGATTGCTCGTGCCAGTTTTGATATCTTAAATAACCTATGTTATAAGAATTACCTGACTCGGTGTAGATTACAGTTTCAGCAGGATCCAAAGCGGTTTTTTGATTTTGTTAATCCGAAGCGTAGGTCATCGACACTCCCAACGGAAGTATTCTTTGAGGAAACGAAGGCCAATTCTGATCAGGAGATTGCAAATATATTTGCCCAATTTTTTCAAACGACTTATAGCTCATGTCAATCTCAAGTCGGTTTGCCTTACCCTTTTCAGGTTAATGGCTCGAATCGCATCTTTGGACTGAAAATCACTGAAAACTCACTTTTAAATAATCTTCATGTTTTGAAACCTGACGGAGTGCCAAGCTGTGTGCGTAGACACTGCGCTCATGGTCTTTTAAAGCCGTTGCTATCTTATCGTAGTAGAGTTTTACTAATAGAGCTTCCTTCTCTTAATGATCGTAGAGTAATGCATTTTCCTTTTTTCACAAATTAATTAATGGTGAAATTGATTCTTCTGAATTAATTAACCAAATTAACTTTGCTGTTCCTATTAGAAATACTAGAAATTTTGTACCTATATCTCTTCAAACTTGTAATTCTAATTATGCTCTTCATAACCCTTTTCGTATTCTGTGTTCTATTTATAACGATCTTTCCCACTTAATACACAGTGCCACTCCTACTTGCTCTATAAAAAAGTTAGTTTTGTGTCATTTGTCTGCATGTTCGCGATCATCGTAAACGCACGTTAAGCGGAGCGCCCCTCGGTCGGATGGGCGGGAGGTGGGTCGCTTTGTGCGTGGGTCAGCGCGTTAACAAGCCGGTGCTTGGTATCGTTGGGCCACTTGACTGTACTGTTCGTTAGTACATCTACGTCCAATAATAAAAAAAATAAATAAGAAGAAAAAATAAAATATAAAATAATACGAAGTTACAAGAAACTAAAATTAAGTGCTACATTTTCTACAATCATAATAAGTAAAAGTTTAAAGAATCCGTGAAAAATGAAAATTATTTTCGTGATAGTTAAAAGTTACTGACTATCTAAAATATAACAAAAAAATTCAAAAATACTTATAATTAAAGTAAAAGTTAAATAAAAATTTATTAAGATAGAATTTAAATTTTCATAATCAATAAATCTTTGCGTTGATAATTGCTGCTAAAGATTTTCACATAAAAAATAATTTTTCAAATTGTTGTGGTCCGCTTAATTTAAAATCATAATCTCATTCCGTAGTTTTGTCAATAACATGCCAGACGATATAGTAAATGCCATGGCAAACCTCGGTATCGAAGGTGGCACAAGCCAAGCAACAAATAGGCAACCAGGTACCAGTACATCGGTAACAAGCCCAGAATTAAGAACAGTGATAATGAATATGATTAGAGAAACTCTTCAAAATAACGTAGATAATCCAAATTTTGTACACGAGAATCTCCGTGACATTCCATTTGTGAGACCCAAAGTAGGTGAAGATCAGGAAAAAATACCAGAAATAACAAGGCTTATCAGGGAATTCTCCGGAGACAGAACGACGTTCAATTCATAGAAAAAAAACGTTGAATGAATTATGAGTATCTATGAAGGGCAAGAACAGTCATAAAAATATTATCTGACAACTCTATCCGTACGTAACAAAGTAGTTGGCGAAGCTGATGCAGTTCTAGAATCATACAACACCCCAATAAATTGGAAAGCTATTTCCAAATGTTTGACCGCACACTACGCTGATAAACGAGACTTAAAAACTCTTGAATATCAGATGTTTTCTCTGACCCAAAATCGAATGACAATAAACGAATTTTATCAAGCTGTCTACCACCAGTTATCCCTAATATTGAATCAGATAGGTGCACAAGAAGAATCCCCAGAAACTATTAGGGCTCTAACCGATAACTACAGAGGCAAAGCCTTAAATACGTTCGTACGTGGTTTAAATGGAGATCTACCACGTCTTTAAGCAATTAAAGAACCAAGAGATCTAAGCCATGCACTTCATTTGTGTAGCTTAGTCGAAAATCAAGAACAAAGAAATTCTTTTGCGCCCAAAATAAGACAACAGCCTCCACCCTTGCCACCTATGCAGACAATGATGAGAGTCCTGGGACAAAAGCCCTTACAGAGTACAAACCAATGGAGAAATGTCGACCCTAAACTCTATCATACCCCACGACCCGTTACGTACCAACACCAGGTGCCAATGGCAGGTCCTTTCCAAAATAAACCAATTACTAGACCCATATATCCGCAATTTGCTTACC